>KZ061573.1:248508-268967 GCA_002091835.1 Anopheles maculatus | reverse complement strand
GAGTGAATTGCACAGGGTGATACTACTGTCTTCTTTCCCCCAAAATTGAATTCTTCTTCTCAGCTTTCTTGGACGATGATGATGTTCCTTTACCTAAACTTTTGATTAATAGTATACCTGTTCGAAAGCAACATCATCCGACAGCTAAACTCCAGATTTAATGCTTTAAACAACTAATTGTTGGGGCTATGTGTTTGCGTCACCCTGTACAACAGCCCACGGTACACTGCTTCTAAATACGCTGCGATTTCGTGCGCAAAAGGAGAGTAATCAGAGCACTTGTCTTTCGGCTTTTCCGTCAGGGCTCGACTCACCGACGACTTACCGTTGATTAAGGTGTAGTACACCAGCGCCTTCGTTAACGGCACGTTGCTCCCATCCAGCAGCAACATTATTGCTCCACCGTCGATCCGCCCCGTTCTCGGTAGGACGTAAAGTCAGTCGGCAATCTCGGCATGATTAATTGCGGGGTCTCGGTGCAGTTCAACGAATTTCCCGAACTATGGAACACACACATTATCCGCGTGCTGAAACCTACGGTGTGTGTGTGTGTGATGGCGTACCGGTACGTGCTTCATTTTTCATTGTTTCGGTATCACGCTCATTTAGCACCTTAAATATTCTAACTGATGACAAGAGCTTAAACGGCTGAACTTCCTTACAAACACGGAGGAACACAGCCATGGTACGGTACGGTGCGATGCGGCGCAAGTATATTTGCTAGTAAATTGGATGTCACTTTTCACGGCGTCTTACAGGTTAGTGAGGAGCGGGTTTCAGGATTCTAGAACGTTGCTGGTACAGCATTGTGACGCAGTTGGGGAGCGGGACATCAGGGCAACATCTTAACGACAGGGATTATTTTAACTTAATAAAAACCATTGTAAAACCTATCAAATGTAACGTTTGGCATGTTTGTGCTCTACCGCATGTGTGTTGTGGGAAAGGGAAAACAGAACTTTCCCCCGTCAGTCTTCTAGACTAGAGAATCTAGACTTTCTCACATAGCTTTCTTCATTTTTGTATTTAATATTAAGTGCTCTAGATATTCAAGTAATTCAATTAGATTTCTGATTGCTTGCTTCAGTGACATTATGAACTTCAGAGATCTTGGCATTGTAATTTCTGGTTTCCTTAACATGAGATGCATCAGATAGCCAATTAGAAGGATCTCGGTATCTACGGTTCAGATGAGATTTGAGATCAATACACAAGTATTAACTGGTTTAAGTATTAACGTAAAAATGTGTGAAGTATTCCCAAGTAAGTAGTACATCCAAGTTCTCGGTTGCACGATAAATATATTCAAACATCAAATTGACACGTTATCACGCATCTTTATGCCACAATATCCATTCCGGCTGTTCAGCCTTTGCGCTTTCAATCTCTCCACTCAAATCACGCCCATTGTAAACAGCTAAATGGCTCGTTCACCTTTTGTACAGCCGGCCAGCATAACAATACGAGATTCGGGAAACAAACCCCTAATATTTTAACCCAATCTTGAAGGTTATGCACCGGCTCCGGCATCTCCACAAAAACCTCAACTGATTGGGTCAGCAGTACGGATGGAAGGCTTTAACGGAATTGCCACCCAAACTGATGATGATGATGATGCGGGGCAGCACCGTACTCGTCCGCAAACCGAACACCGAGGTTACGATATTCGATTCGATAGCCCGATAATCCGTAGAATAAATATTAAAATAGATACGACCCTACCGCGTTTGGAAACTGCCAAGAAATCTTACATTGATTTCGAATTGTAACACCATTTCGATTTATTTCCCTTCTTTATATGTTCGCTCCAAAGGCTGTTCTTACCCTTTTCGGTGCTGTATCCTTATTTACATTTTTGCATCCTTCGTTTTCGCGAGGGATTCGCCCCCAACACTCTAATGGTGTCGTACTTTTTTTTATAGCACCTGACCATAATCACATACACTGAGCATTGTGCGTTACGCACCGAAGCCCGGGCTGGTGAAAACGTTCGTGAAAGGCAGTAAATTTGTCTCGCAGCAGAAAAGGGGGCCGATGAAAAGCTGATTGAAAAAGGCGGTTTCTCAAAGCTGATTGAAGAAAATGGGAGATTTTGATGGTAACTCTGGATGCTAAGTACATGCGCTTTATGGTATTATATTACGATAAGAAGAAAATACTACAAAATTATCTTTTCAAACGGATTTCTTCTCAAATAATCTAAATCAGATTTAAAACTAAAAAATATGATCCTTAACCCATTACTTCAAACGCCTGTCAATGGCATGCCCCAACAAAAACCGGAGTGCTAAACCAATGGCACAAATCAGGCCACAATCGACCGGCCCATCTATCGGAAACAGGCAATCAATTTCTGCAGCACGATGATTTATGAGATGTTAACTCACCGACACCTTCGCCCAATTGAGAATGAAAAATTGAATGCGGAACGTTGTCGACCGGTTTGATGTACGGTTCGCTTCTCTCTCTCACACACACTCTCTCGCTCTTTGGTACAATTTAACTCAACAAAAACCGTTGGCCGGAAGTGATGAAATGAAAACAATGTACACAGTGAAGGTCGGTCCGCTTTTATCCCTTTTTTTGGCAGCTTCTATTGCTGATAAAAATCAGCCCACTTCTGACGTCCATGATGACCGAGGTTTTTCTTTAGTTCATTGGCTTTTTAAACGCTTGACAGGGACGCAAGCCTTCCATTGTCGGAAGTGCATGTTCGTGAGATGAAGATAGTTTGACGGATGATAGAAGCGGTTTGATAAATGATTTTTGAGGAACCACACTACATTTGATGGTAAGAAAATTAAATAAAAATAGTTTTCACATCACCTTTTTCTCAATTTCTTACAAGTCTGCTTAGTAAGCTGTTCAACACAAGCAAAACTAACTCCACACGCTCTACTGCATTCTCACCACACAGACTCCATCTTCATGCACCGCTTCATACCAACCGCTTTGATCGGTCGTTCCCATTAATCAATCATCGAGGCGCAGTTCTTGCACTTCACCTGATAAAAACAATAAAAGCACCAGATCTTCTTAGCCGGGCCCCGCTGTGTGTTATCGGTCTACACAAAGTGGCCCAGTGTTACCTGTCCACCGCAAACGTTCTTTGTTTTACAAGCTACTAAAATTACAAAAGCCATTGCTTGGATTTAATTATGCTCCTGGCGCATCACAAAAGCCCGATGATGCTGCTGATGGGTCGGTATAATCGTTCCCAGCAACAGCATTCAAACCGGTCTGCATCTTTGTACGGGTATTGATTATCTTTCATAAAACTAATTGATTGGATCATTCAACCGTGCCACCACACGGTACAAGTGGATGATTTTATTTTAATAGATTTAAATAAAAAAAAAACAGCTACAACACTTTCCACTTCAATGGACGGTAGAGATAGAAAGAACAAAGAAGGAGTAAATTGGTTTTATGTTTTTACAGTCGGGTAGAGCATGTGCCAGACTTATAAAGAACAAAGGATCGGTTTTGTTTTAGATTTTATCCTATTCCAGGAGAAAAATAATTCTGCAGAAACAATAAATGTAGGTCAAGCGAGAAAACTAACACACAAAAGATTTGATTTGCTCCAGAGAAGATAATCTACATTAGAAAGTAAAGAAAAATATCCTGGTCCTTAATATCTGGAGAGACATAAAGCTTGTTAAATTTAATGATGCATCTAAAGCAAATAAAAATATAAATCATCAACGATTCAATCGGGAAAAAACACCACCATAAATCTAAATAAATCACAATACAATGAAAGATTTCGGAACTGGTCTCCGATTTCGTTACATCCACGCCAGGAAATTTCCACCCTTGACAGCGACACGCAAACAAAGGACACTTTTCGATGATGTCCCCCCGCCATCGATGTAAAACCCCGTAAACCCGGCAATCGCTGGTCAAACGGTTCAGTACGGACGATATTTTCATGTGTGTTTCATTACTCCGATGATGGATGGCGATTCTGTCCCACGAGCATTCGTGCTCGCTCCCTGCTTATCGTTAACCGGCCGGTTCCAGTGTGCTGATCCCGGAATTGTGTTGCTTTCCCTGACGCCTTACAAACGTCATCAATTATGAGTTCAGCACTGTGTATCGGGAAACGTCACCTTTTCCCTGAAGCACTCTTACCCGAACGTGTGTGGGTTGTCTTCGGCACACAATGCTAGATATAATTTACGCTTCTTTATTATATTGTGAGGCTTTGATTTGTACAGTGGTACCATATTCTTTAGCCAGAACGCAACTCACCAGCTTGATTTGCTACAGCGACAGTTCGTGCCTCATAATTCGCTGCTGACGCAATCAATGTCAATGCATTGGTTGTGGGACGAAATGGCAACGAAAACAGTTTGTTCCCGGTGTGCGCAGTGACGTGAGTGACGGGAGTGAACTTTTCTCACGACCTGGAAACAAGTTTTCAAACACGTACAAAAACCACAACCCCCACTCAGCCCCGAGGCTGCTCCGCTTTCGCATACCAAAACTCCGAGACCGCTGCCACTAACACTGCCTTTCGTGGTACTAGTTTTGCTATGCTTTTCTCTCTGTTTTTGTTGCTAAAACTAAATACAGAATCGAACCGGCAAACATTAAAGAGGACCGGGACCGAAAAAAAAACGAGAAGCAAAAAATAATCTAACAGAACGATGTTTTTATGCGTCACGCATGTCGCATGTCAGAAGCGAAAAGCTCTGGTGGAATAGACACTGATGAATAAAGATGACACGAGTATTTGATTTATGGGTCAAAGGACACACTGTCAGCTTCAGTGTTTTCCTTTTTCGCACCCACCCAACCACCCTCTTCCACTTCACACCACCACCCTTTCCGTGCCACAAACACCAACCAAACCATGCAAAGAATTTAGTGACGCCACTTTGGCTGACCGAAAGTCTGTGGTCCGACGTCCGTGCTTTGCCGCGCACCACCCAGCGTGGCCCGAAAGCGGGAAAGTTTTCATTCCGAATATTTCCCACGTGCGATGGATGAGAAAGCAGGCCAGAATGGGAGAGAGAACGAGAGAGCGACGTACGATGCGAGAGAAAGCGACGAGAATGAAGAGCTAAATGTAGAACTGTTTTTCCCTCTGTTGAATGATAAATTTAATTTTCATATAAAAGCTATCAATAATGCACATTGTGTACTTCCTCCCACTCTCTCTATCTCTCACACACACACCCACACACACACATCCATCGATGGGGTGGGTTGGCCAAGAACACACACGTTGATTTAATTTTGCATCTACCGGTAGCCTCCGCGCCCAGTAGCCTCGGTTGTCGTTTAACAATACGGACATACGTTTCATTTGAATTGTACTTGTACGAACGGCTTTTGCCAGAGCGTCCTAGTTCCGTGCCGTCGTTTTTCGGAAAAACTTTTTGATGGATGATGTCTAACATCCCGGAGCAACACGACGGTACTGTGCGCCCCGGGGACGTTTGGGAAGTTAAGCGCTGGTCGCCGGTGACACAGATTGCTGGTGGCGTTTGGAGTGCTGGCGTGTAGTTTGGTGTGTTTATCATTGATTAAGGTAGTGGATGGAAGCTTTATCAAGCCGCATACACAAAAAACGCCTACATTCCTTCAACAATTAAAGTCTAATAAAAGTGTTTCACATTCAGAAATTGCATTCGAACAGGTTTTGGAATCCTGTTTGGAAAACAAGATGTTAATTTCTCGTACATCATCTGTCACCATTCACCAATCACACCAGTAATGAAATCTTTTCCCTCGATGTTTTTCTTCCCCTAACTGCGCGTCCTCAACTCTCCAGGGAATGCTTGTGAGGAGAACTCTGTCGGCAGTTGAACCTCAAGGGATGAAGTGATGTCACTTGCTCTTTGTGGCTGTGTGGTTCGGAGTCAGATTTCAATCACCCTCGGCCTATGGTTGTTCAAATGGTTTCCATTTAATGTATTGTGCATGTGGAAAGGTTATTTCTTTGCTAGGAAGGATGTCTCTCTTGGGAAAAAGATGGAGGGTATTGCAATGAGTTTTGCGAACAAAGATATAAAAGAGTTTGCAAATAACTCAAAAGAATCCTACCAAATCATAATCACATATATATCTTGGAATCATCTTGATATCGTCAGTATCAGGGTGTATCAAGAGTAGGAGCACGGAAGTAGGACTTGCCTGTCTCTTCGACGTCAGAGAGGGTCATCCGAGAATCGGTGATGGAAACTTCGAGCTCCATCTTCTTTAAGACAATCCAGATCATCTGCATACGCTGCTGACTTCACGACTTAATAAGTTTGAGGCTCTCCTATGCAACAGAAACATACCACAGGATGGACAAATAGGTGATCGTACCTTCGAAGTCGTCGCACAGTACTAATATACGCCTCTGAGACCTGGACTCTATCCTAAATGAAGGAAATAAGCCTCTAAATACAAGGCGGAATATATGGAGGACACATCGTAAGCCAAACTTTCACACACCAGGACTTTGAATCCGAACTCTTCTCGCATATCAAGTACTGACGAACTTCTACGTCATATAACAAAAAGTCTAGTAAGCCAGATTGACCTAGAGGGATTGACCTGATATTTAACTGCAAAACAAGCTTTTTAATTGAGACCAAACTTATTATTACTAACCATTTCTGCTCGTACGCTCCAACCTCCAACATGTAGCAATTTCGCAGAAAACAATCTCCACATCTCGGTTCTGCATACATCGCTGCGGAACGGAGAATTCTGCGCTGCAGCGCACAATCACTTGTACCGAGTCGTATTAATTAAAACTAGTAATTAAATTTAGATTGAACCAAAGGCAAAACGCAAAACGATAAATCTCGGGCATCTTATGTAGCCCGTGCTGTGACAAACCACAAAACCCGGCTACACACACAGAATGTCCCCGGGACACACCAGTTAAATCGATACGTGCAGATATTAATGAAACAAAGCGCCACCCGTTTTTGCGGCATCCATCGAGCATCGGGGCAAATCGGAACACGAGCGCACTCGAGCAAAATCCATAAAAGGAATGCATTAATATGGTAGTGAAAGAAATTTAATTTCAAACTCCTCGGTGTACTGCGGGTCCCAATCCCCCTGGCCAACACGGTGCTCGATACGTGCCGCGAAATTAATGAACCGAAGAATGTGGAAACAGCCTGGTACAAAACGCTGGAGGTTCGGGCTAATCAAGTCGTTAAATTTATAGTATGCGATAAGGGAATGGTGTGTAAGCGTTCGCTCTACTTTCAGGGCGCCTGGAAATGGGGTGGTGCGTGAAAACTCGAAGACACACACCAATTGATTCCGAACCAGTTTTAATGGTGTTTCCAGCATCCAACGTAGCTTGCTTTGGCCGCCTATTTATCTGTGCGAATGAATCTCGCTCACGCTTAAGGAAGGGTGAGCTTTTGGATGATATGGTTTTGGGGGTTTCACTTAAGGATACAAAAAATCGTCGTAATTTTCGTCCAGGGCTTTCGTTACGGAAGACTTTAAAGCGTTCAAGATAAGTGAGGAACATAATATGTGTAGTTTACTTTAAATACATTAAAATGTCTCACTCTTATCTCAATGACTTATCTTTGTTTAGTTCCAAACATGCGTAGAATTCGAATTCTTGAGCTTACAACAAACGCCAGAAGATTAGAGATCTTTTATTAAGAAGAGTCGTTCTTGCTGAGACTCAATCCTTGAGCCGGAGTGTTCTAAACCCAACACACAACCAGAAGGCCATGAAAGAGTCAAGAATTACTTCTTAAATCCACAATTTTTGCAATATTCTTAATGTTTCTTAAATTATTTTATTTTGTTCCTCAGCTCTACGTCACCAGTCAAGTCATCAGTGTCAACGTAAACCACCCAAAAAAGGCATGCTTTCACCGCCACAACGCACCATAAAGCTCCACAAATACATCCGATTAGAAGCTGTAAAGCATCGTCCACAATTTGTGGTTATTAATTTTTAGTGCCGAGATTGGGTTGCCGATGGCCTGCCATCAAACCGGCTGATAACACGCGAACCCCGAAAACGAATGCGTACACCAGAACGGAGAGGAGTCTAATTAATGTCCAACGATCAACTGGCCGAGCCTGTACTAAACCAGGCGCCCATCCACTACCACTATCCGAGCGTTACAAATCTCTCGCGTTCGATGCATCCGACGCACCCCGAAAATTAACGAAATGGCCGAAATTATCAGCAAGCCGTCGTCTTGAGTGAGTTATTTATGGTGCGTCGTTCGCTGCAGATGGAGATCGATTGCCGTGCGGGTGGGGCGGGACTTTTTACCACCATCGCTGATACCGTAGATCGAACGACCATTCTCTGCTCATCGGACATAATCAGCGGGATGGTGGTCGTGATTTATTTCGCCAGTGCCCTCTTGGCTTCTTTGGGCTATTTCACGTTTTAAGTGATTTTTGTCCCATTCCTTAGGATATCGTGTAGCGCGCACACGATTTATTTGAACCGTTGCGGATGAGACGAGTGTGTCTAATAACTTTGCTTATTAAAAGATAACACCCAACTGTGATTAGGTAGCTTTTGTCGTTGGAGTAGTAAGTATTTGTTATCCTTTTTTATAGCAACTAGATCCCATACACTCGATAGAAACACTCCAAGTCAAAGCTTTTCTTGAGCGCCTTGAGCGAACAAGCCACTGTAATCACACAGCTTCTAGGTTGTACACATTCGCTGCAGCTTCCCTTTCACAATCTCAGCACAATCACTATCGTAATTTTCACGCCCAGCACGATTCCACCCGATAAGGAGGTGCCATGAATTTGCATCTTTATTAATCTTGGCTTCACCACGGCGCACCAGACTTTCTCCATCGTCAGAGTACTTTCATTTTCCCGCTCTGGGGAGGTACCCATAACTTGCACCGCAATTTTCAATCAATTGCTTTCCCGACAGCTTCAACTTGAACGTCTGCCAGGCGAGCTTTATCCTTTTTTTATCGCTCTCAAACGCAACTTCCGCCGTTGGAGCAGCGTGTTGGAGCACTCAAGCAATGATGTCACTACGCGAAAAGTTCACCAAGATGGCAAGTAGTTGCCGAGTGGGTTACTCAACCTTGGCGTTGCAAACGACCGAAACGTTGTGTCAAGTGCACAAGGTAAGATGACATCAGCAAAGGGTGTGTTGTCATAAATATATTACAACTACGTTTCATACTCCTGCACATACATACAATCGAGCTTAAACTCAAGTTTCTAAATATTTAAAAACTGTCATACCAACCTCAAACAGGAGATTCGTTTAGCATTCAACGTTTGGCCTTCCCTATTCATACCAGGAGACCCTTTTCTCGCTAGTTAATAGCTTCCCGGCTAGCCCCCCTGTCCGTATTTCCTTTCGCACAAAACCACACCAAACCTTGTGGTTAAAATATTTACCTACAGACCTTCTGCTGCCTTCCAGTCCCAACATCCACAAATAAAGGTTCAACTGGGTGTTTTGTTTTGTGTGGTCAAACAGGATCATTCCGAGCCGGTCGGGGCCGTGCCACGGATTATCCTTTAACCGTGGCGCCATCATCCATCATGGTACAAATTTGTTATCGAAATATTTTCCTCGCCCTCGCTTACTCTTTCTTGTCGCTTCCTTTTGGCTTCCGCACCTCAACCACAGCACAGGTGGAACACAGGCAGAAGAACACCGTACACATTGATCATTGGAAATGCGAACCATAACCGAATTCCGAGCACGTTCGACAGTGTGTGGCCCAGCCCAGCCCGAACAGGACATCCGATCCCATTTTTCGGAATCTCGGTTGCTGCCTTAAACGAATTCGGCTGTACACATTCGTCACGTGGACCGGGGGCGGTTTCCGCATCTCTTCCGGAGGACATAGATGCCCTCCCCCTTCCCAACCCATGTCCGGGGCCAGACCGATTCTTACGATGATTGCGAAAATTGTACAAAATGAAATTGTCTTCCGTAGTTGCTCGTTGCCTTGCTTGGCTTCCTTGGCTTCCACAGCCATACAACCGGTGGTCGTCTTATCGGAAATCCTGCTTACCAGTCTCCGGGTGACATAAAGTGTATGTTCGAGGTTTCCGCTGAAGAATACCATCCTTCTTACATCCAATCTGATTGGCAATGGATTCATCTTTCATGCGATCCCATAGCACCGGGATCGCTGGTCGGGTTTCTCGCTTCGGTGGATGTCAGTGTATTGTTGTTTACCATGCAATTACAGCCTTTTTTTGCTTTGCTGTTTGGTCCTTTCTTTGGATCAACTATGTGTGTGCTTGAATGGTATATACTTCTTATGACTAATGCAATTTCTTGTTCAAATGTTTCTTGTGTGATCAGTTCAAAAAGTTTGTTTCACGTTTCACAGCGTTTTCTTTTATGTCAAATCATTTTCTTTTTCATTTTGTTGCTATCAGAAACTTTTTTCTACCTTCGTTTTTCTTATATGTTTGTCTCATATCTTACTTATTCTTACTATCTTTTCCACTATTCAATTTAAATATTTTTTAAATTTATAATTTACTCCTATTTTCATACGTGTTATTTTGTCAAATGTCTCCTTATTGATTCTTTCCTTCTTAAAGATACATAACTAGATCGAAAACTTTTACTTTAGGTTACTTTAATTAATTTTTAAATGTTAAAATTACGCTTACCTACTCCAAAGCCGATTTTTCCCAATAGTTTTTATCCTTTTGAATGCTTCATTGTTGTTAAGTTCTATTTAAACCATTCTTTTATTTTCATTTTCTCATTTAATTCAACATGTACTTTGATTTTTATATCTTTCTCATTCTATTCAGTTGTATCCTTTTATATACAAACTTACCAAACATCTCTTAAGCTTTATCTTGTTTGTTTTGGTACTTAATTGTTATTTTCATCACTTTTCACACACTTGCACATTATCAGAAAACAAAAACTCCCATTTTTTCGCATCCATTTAATGTGCGCGAAACACCAGCAACGAATCTGGTATCGAAACGGCACATTCTTATGACCAGGTTCACTGTCCTCTAACTGAGGTTAATTTCTGTTTTATTGTGGCAGTGAAACGATCATCGTTTTGGGAGGTGAAGCAAAATGTTTCATGCTTTTGTGAATGGGATAATACTCGGCCATAGAACGAGTGAGAGTGAGAGAGAGAGCGAGCACTGGCCCGTGGTACGATGTGGTCCGACGCGGAACTCTGATTAACTCTAATCGCCATTTTGGGAGTTATCGTCACGATGGCTACGTTTATGGGCATTCTTGTCTCGTTCGAATAGCTTTACGACGGTCGTTTACGGTGCTGCCATGAATATTTTACTTTTGGTCTGTGGACCTAGAAAGAAATCACTTTCGATGCAAATGTTGTTACTAGGACCAGCGCATTTGCCACTTTAGTAAGGAAAGAAACATTTACTTATGCATTTACAAATGAATTAAATTAGAAAGCGTAAGAAGAATTTAATCAATTAAAAATCTACCACACATTCTCTTACATAGCGAATCCAAAATAGCTTCTCCACATTCCATACTTGTGTGATAAAATTTACAATAACAAAAAAACAAGAAATCTACAAACCATTTCTTGCGTGAAAAACGAGAATCCAATAAGCTCTTTTTTACGACTAAAATTTCCACCCCAAACAAAGCACCATCCCCGATGCAGCAGCAGCAGCAGCAGCAGCACAACTTATGACATTTTAATGAAAGATTAACACCTCCTCTAAGTGATGGAGCAGCTTCTTCTACTGCTGCCGTTCACCGTTGCGTGCTTTTCGGGCCGTAGATAATAAGACTAAGTTCCGGGATTCCTTGTGTCGGGGTAGCTGCCTGCCTGCCGCGTGATGCTGATGGTGACAAGTTTTATTAAAAATACTTTAAATTTCCATTATTTTACCTTTCTTTTTCGCATTCCTCGTGCTGGTGGAAATCCATTTCGAACGGGGTATATCGCTGGAAAGCATCATAGTCCAACGACCTGCTTCCAGGAGAAAACTTGAAGCTCAACCGGAATTCCTTTGCTTTTGGGTCCTTTTTTGCGAGGGTTTTTTTTTTTGATAATTGAAAGAGCTCACAGCTCAAAAATCTGTTACGAGATGAGACATTTATATGAAACAGCAATTAGCCATCACATTGTTACATCGAGCAAATGGTGTGATGTCGTGAGTGACAGTCCGAGTATATTAACGCCACAATTGCCATAAAAGAATGATGGCAATTCCTATTGCAATCCACGAAACGCTTACTAGAAAGCTTGAAGAAGCTCTCACGATGGGTACAGAATTATCAAATAAAATCGTTCTAGTACAGCCCCTTTATTCCTCCTCATTTTTCTGCTATCTGCTTCACCGAGCAAAAACTATTGCAATTGTTCGTTAAAATTACGACCGAAAACAGAACAGAGAACAAAACAACATTCGAACCGCCCAAAAACTAACATCTGCTATTGCTTACCTTTTGTACAAAGCACCAAAAACACACCCAAAACCCGACTTCCGCTTGTTAAACTGTGCTGTGCAGTCTCAATACGCTCCGCGGCATTTCCCGCTTACTGTGGCCACCTTTCGCTGGCTTCGTTATCAGGCGAACCAAACCACAAAACGACGCCAATCGACATAAATAGAGATGAGCAGAGCTGGATGAAGAAGAAAAAAAACAACGCGCAAGAGCACAACGAACGCAAACGGGTAAGCTAACAACCCACTGGGCAAAGGCATCCTCCGCTACTTCCTTCCTATTAACGGGTGCGGATTGTTTGTTCACGTTCACGTTTACGGAATCCGCGGAAACACGCGCCATGAATTCAAAAGGGGTTTTGCACTTGGTTGCTTCCTTGGAGGTCTTTTTTGTGTGTTGGTCGGTGTGTTCTTTTTCTCCGTTTCGTTATGCCTGGTTAGTATGGTTCCAACTATTCCCGGTACCGACCAGCACGACGATAAGAAGACGGAGGTTTTTGTTTTTTTCCCCCCTTGCTTTTTCTTCTTTTTTTTGGCGAAGGACAAAACCTTCCCCGGAAAACATTTCACTATGAGAATTTTGCACCTACCATTACGACTCTAACTATCTGCCGTACGCGGCGCGCATTCGTTTGGTTGCAAACATTTCATCAACCTGCTGCTGTTGGAAATAATAAATGCATGAGAGGTTGAGTTGGAAAATTGGACGCTCTTTTTTGTGGTAAGAATTTGTCCCGAAGAAAAGAGATGCTAACATGTTACACATAAAATTGTCATCGTTTATTAAAGGTTATCGTTTGAAAGTGACGAAAAAAAGTAACGATGGTAAATGGAAATGGTACAATTAATAAGGAAATTGAGCGATTTTCAAACGCTTGATTAAACCCTGAGGCGATCTAGTACTGACTGATTTAGTATCCAATCATTCAGCTTTATGGTTTTGGCGGAATACATTGCTGTTGAAGACTACATATTTGGAGGAGTTCTGTTTACATTTTGTATGATGAGTTGTTGCTATAAAAAAAACGTTGATTTTATGGCAAGTAAAACGTATTTTTAAGTCAAATAAGGAGTTACTATTTAGTGTATGTGCATCACTGTTTCAGTTGCTTGGGTCGGTATCGTTTGTTCCGAATCGAAATTAATTGTTGACTTTTCGTTGCGGTATTATTGGGAGTGGCTTGCAAGGCTTCTCCCCCAACCTCCTGTTTCGTCGGAGGGCTACCAAGCTGGATTCGTTGGAGGGAAATCCACTACCGACCAAATCTTCACTCTACGGCAGTTCCTCCAGAAGTGCCGGGCGCACCTCCTGTTCATCGACTTCAAGGCAGCCTACGACACCATAGATCGTACCGAGCTATGGAACATCATGCGGCAGTACGGTTTCCCTGCGAAGCTGGTACGGCTGTTGAGGGCTACAATGGACGGTGTGCAGTGCAAGGTGAGAGTGTCGAACATGCTGTCGGAATTGTTCGAATCTCATAGGGGACTGAGGCAAAGGGACGGACTCTCCTGTTTGCTGTTCAACATCGCTCTGGAAGGTGTAATGCGAAGCGCGGGCTTCGACATCCGGGGCACGATTTTCACCCGGTCTCTCCAATTCCTTGGCTTCGCGGATGACATCGACATCATCGGGCGAACATCTGCGGCGGTGTGCGAAGCATACACCCGACTAAAACGCGAGGCCGATAGGAATGGATTGAGGATCAATGCGACGAATACAAAGTACCTGCTTGCCGGAGGCTCTGACCGTGATATAGCACGACTCGGAAGCAGAGTATTAGTTGACGGCGACGATCTCGAGGTAGTAGAGGAGTTTTGCTACCTTGGCTCGATCGTAACTTCGGATAACAACGCAAGCAGCGAAATCCGAAGGCGCATTGTTCAGGGGAATCGTGCCTATTACGGACTCCACAAACTCCTGAGATCCAGAAGACTCCAACAACGCGCGAAATGCGCCATATATCGCACACTGATACGGCCGGTAGTCCTCTACGGGCACGAGTCCAGGACTATGCTGGTGGAGGACGCCAATGAACTCGCCATTTTCGAACGGCGGGTGCTACGGACTATCTTTGGCGGTGTGTGCGAGCAGGGCGTGTGGAGAAGGAGAATGAACCACGAGCTAGCTGAGCTGTTCGACGATGCAGACATCCTGACGGTTGTCAAAGCCGGAAGGATACGCTGGTTGGGCCACGCGATGAGGATGCCGGACTCATGCCCTGCCAGAAAAGTGCTCGTCAGCGACCCGTTCGGCACGAGGCGTAGAGGAGCCCAGCGAGCTCGTTGGCTGGATCAAGAGGAGTCTAACCGGAGGGATATCGGATGCAGCCGGGGATGGAGGAGTGCAGCCATGGACCGAGTTTCCTGGAAACGGATTGGACACCAGGCCATGTCTATTCGACGTGCTCCCTAGAAGCAGGCCACGAAAGAAGAAGAAGAGCATCACTTTTGTGTAAATCCGACTTTTTTAGTAGGGTTGTGATTAGTTTTCGCCAGGTTAATCTCCAACCCGTAGTCAAGTGCTAAAATACTGCTACAGAGTTTATAAAATTTGAAAGATCAATAACAATTTTAAAACTGTGCAAATAACGGAAAAGTTTTGTAGTATTTATGACAATTTAGTACGTTTTGTTTACTTCCGCAGTACCTTAAAAATGATTTTCAATAATCAACTGATTTTTTCGCTAAAAAAGTTAAAATATTCAAAATTATTTGCTAAACCTATTAAAACATGCTTTTGAATAGTATTTTGGAAGGTTTGTAACAAAAAAAAGTTCATGAAAAAATGTATAATTTTATAGCACATTTAACACATTCTATGACAGTTATAAAAGACAAAAAGAATAACAACAAGCAATCATCATTAATAATGAATCATAAGTTGCACTACAAATGAAAAAAATTGCAATTAAAAAGCGCTTGGATAGCATAACATCAAACAAATATTGATTTTGGTTTTTACACACATTAACGTAGCAATATTGCTATTCTTCAGCTAACGCAAATATATCAGTTTTGAAATATTGCTATAAAAACACTCTTATTTTATAGCGATTAATTTTTATCTCTCCTACAATACTGTTCCCGATTCCACATCGCATAACGAATAACGTCAATCAACCAGCGATGTGACACTGATTTGTTCACTGTTTTAAATTAAAATGGCATTTAAAGAATTACCCAAAAAAAACCGGTACATTCACCGACCGAAAAAAAAACAGACATCTAAAAACAAAAAATCCCTTTACAATCTATTTTCCACTTCCCTTGCGAGCCACCGCTGCTCTGACATCGAGCTGTTCATTTTTCATTAATCAACTGTCACATTCGCCAATCAGAAATGCAATTAAATCTTCGCTACGACTAGATGCTGTCAAATGTCCCCGAAACCCACTCGCCCTCGCTTCCCCTTTATTCCATCCATTTCCGCCACACCAATTGCTCAGGACAGCATGGTACGACCAAAAAGGGAGAAAGAAAAAAAACGTCAAATTGACATATTTAATGATTTCTAAACTCGTTTCCCTCTCGGAACCACGTCACAATCACCAGCTGAGGCGTGCTGCTCGTGTAAAGAACTGCTTGCGAAGCATTACGGACCGACTCGAGTGGCCGTAACAGTCAGATGAGACTTCCTACCAGGAGCTGCCGGTCATTTGACACGCCGAGAGTTTACTTCCTTACAACTAATAACAGTTGCTACGACAATTGTGAACGATTTTTCCGTATCAGATTCTCAAAGTCCCCTTTGCGAGCGTGCCAGCCTGATGAAATAAGGATCGGTTACAGTGCTGAGGTTGAGGTTTCAAACACTTACCAACACGAGGAAAAGAGGGAATTCGAACATTTTGACGATGCATGAAACCAAAAACCGATTAAATGGAAATGGAAGAAACGGTGATTTGCTCCAGCACCACAGAAACAAATGATTTAAATAGTAAAAAAAAAGGACTCCGTACTCCTTTCACACCCTTTTTCGGGTTCTTGTCGACAGCAAACAGGGGTTGTTAACGATATATCGACAATCCGAAGCCCAGGTTTTGGGGGAACATAATCTCGAGCGACTAATTCGTATTTGATGCAGTTCATGCCATTCTCCGTCCTCGTAAACAATATACTCGACTTGTTGAAAACGTCAATCTTGTTTTTCCTCGGTGAAAGTTTCCAACCCCCATTCTCGCCCAGGGAAAAATGTAGGTATAAAGTATACACAATGTATGTTCACTCGACACCCTATCTCTCTCTTTCTCGATTACGTTTACATCTGTTTCAGTGCCTCGAAATTAAACGTTCCTACACCCAACCGAACCTACACAGCGAGCATTGTAAAACGATACGAAAACTAGCGATACGAGTGCTCGGGTGCCACAGTGTCGTAAAACTATAAATTTGAATGTTTTACACCCTACCGGTGGGATCGATTCTGGTGAACGGAGGTTGAATCGATCCGCTGGGAGTTGCCTACCAGTATTGTCACTACCTTCTCTGTACTTTCACTCCAATTAATAGAGACCGGGAAGGAAGAAGAGTGACAAATTCCATTTTGTTTCAATCCTCGTCAGAGCCCTTGAGGCGTGCATGATTGCAAAAAAACCGGTTCCGATAAGATTGGATTCGTGAATGAGGTTTCAAGGCTTATAAAATATAGTAAATATGTTGTGAACTTCATGGTTTTTACCAACATATTTATAAGATATTGTTTCTTCCAAAATTTCTAGCTAAAGATAGAACACCCGGTTTCTAAAACTCCTTACACATCGGTTCATAACCTTTTCCCGAGCATTTCTATAAGTAAAAATGAGCATGGCAAATATTTCCACCCAGAATATCAATTTTTATTTGCTTATAGCACAATGCAAAACACAATCGTCGCATTCGCCAAACTTTTCGCAGCACTAAATACGTTATTGTTCGCCATGTTTCGTTCGAGGTTCAGGGTCACGATCACCGTTTGCACCGAACGGTCCACTAAAAAGACACGAAGAACACCGCCGGGTGGAATACCCAAAAACGGCATATGTTGACCAACACGGTACAACTGTCCAAAAACTTCATTCCAGACACGAACTGGGCCCGCCAGTAGTCGTTAGTTTTCATCCTGCGTCGCACAAAAGGCGGTAAAGACCTTTTCTTTTTCCTTTTGGAAATGTATTGAAGCGTAGTTGCAGCAAGATTTTGGGAACTTTTCTGCCAGCCTCAACTACTCTAATCGGAAAACAAAGACATATCAAAGCAACTATAAAGCAATCGGGTGAATCCCCGGCCGGTTTGGGTTCGGGAAGTTTTGAAAAATAATTTTATTATCCTTCGAGCCTCGATGTGCTCTGCGTTCGTAATCAATGGCTCAGACTAACGGAGATGTTGGGGGAGACTTTGAGACTGTTGGTCCATTTGCATCACCGACGGAATGCAAATGGTGTTTGTTTTGGTGAGAGAGAAAGCGAACACGTAGTTCGATCAGGAATGGCAATATTGACAACAGTGTGGACTTCATATATTATTTAGTATGAAAACAGGAAAGCATTTACAAGGATAAATCATCCTTAAAATGTACAGATTTAAAAAAAGGACCCCAAAATCTATGTGAAGCCAACCTTTAACCAAGAAACATTTCAATAAAGTGTTTGATAATGCTTTTGATTATTCAATAATACTAGTCGCTGCTGATAGAATTGGATAAAGTATCAATGCGACGAAGACAAAGTACCTGCTTGCCGGGGGCTCTGACCCTGATAGAGGACGACTCAGAAGCAGAGTATTGGTCGACGGCAACGATTTTGAGGTAGTAGAGGAGTTTTGCTACCGTGACACGATCGTAACTTCGGATAATAACGTAAGCAACGAAATCTGAAGACGCATCGTACAGGGGAATCGTGCCTACTGCGGGCTCCACAAACTCCTGAGATCCAGAAGACTCCAACAACGCACGAAATGCGCCATATATCGCACACTGATACGGCCGGTAGTCCTCTACGGGCACGAGTCCTGGACTATGCAGGCAGAGGACGCCAATGCACTCGCAATTTTCGAGCGGCGGGTGCTACGGACTATGTTTGGCGGTGTGTGCGAGCAGGGCGTGTGAAGAAGGAGAATGAACCACGAGCTAGCTGAGCTGTTCGACGATGCAGACATCCTGACGATTGCCAAACCCGCAAGGATACGCTGGTTCGGGCATGTGATGAGGATGCCGGACTCATACACGAGAAAAAGATGTTCGTCAGCGATCCGATCGTCCCGAAACGTAGAGGAGCACAGCAAGCTCGTTGGCTGTATCCAGTAAAATCAGACTTGCGGGAGATCTGAGTGCAGCCATGGACCGGGTTTCCTGGAGAACGATTGAACACCAGGCCATCTCAACGGGTCGGTCTATGTATTATTTTATATAAATGTTGCAGCATTTATTAAGATTTTTTTGCTTATTTGCTTACGCTTAAAACATGACAGAAAATAAAAATTACCCACCAAAAAACACCCCTTCGTTTGACATTAATAAATGGACCTCAAACTGTCAAACTCAAACATAAAAACACATTTTTATTTTGTCTTCCGCCTACGGTGCGACGAATATTCACGCCATTTCCTCGAAACGCTTGTGGCGTATTTTGCAGAAACAAGCGCAGTTGACAATTAATTCCAGTAATTAATCGAAAAAAGCATAACGAGCATAACCCGCTCCAAAAAATAACAAAAAAAAAGCCCTGAAAACCGCATCAACAATGCTAAATAATACGTTCTGTCAGCGAAACTGTCCAGCAAATGAAATCCGTTTTGTTTCTTTATTTTTGCGACATTGCATCATTTTTTTTGCCTATCCAAGGTTGATAAATAAATTCTTATATGCACACTTATTAATAAAATTAAACCTTAAAGAGCTTTAAAACCACCACTAGGATGCTGCGCTTACACCCGTTGCAGAACACATCGCATCGGGTGCGGTTCATGTTCAGTCCGAAACGGCTAAAGCGAACTTATCTTTGTTCGCTGTCCAAAACGTGCATATAAATCACCTCCCACCGGACCGGTGACTGCGGTCAAGCATCATCCCTCCGGTCCGTTCCTTCGTTTTGAAGTTTCCTTTGACTTAAGCAAACCCAGACCGTTTATACATACTGGCTGACTGATACAAGACGTGCCGATGTTAATGCGGCGAGGAACTATAGTCGCAAGAAAGAAAGGATAACAGAGAAAAAAGATTCTGGCACGCACGGGACGGGAACGGTGTCCGGACACTGCCGGTTTGTCTGCCTTCGTATAAGTAAATCATAAATCTGATAAACTATCTTGAACATAATAGGTGTCAGCTGCACATTTTGGTCCAGAATATTTATGCAGATTCCTTTTATTTTTCGCTATCAATTCTTTACCGTTTAGCAACGTTTTCTTACTCGTTTGGTCTATTTCCGAAGGTTCGATTGTGTGCTCCGGAGTGCTCCAGGTTCATTATACAGCCGTATGCATGTTGCTGCCAATTGTGTTTTATTTCCAAATCGTTTCCGCCTGTCCGATGGGAGATTATGTCACTGTTCACCGTAGCAAACAATATCGAAATGCAAAGCTGGCCGTTTGCTACCGATGCGTCCTGTTTAAGTTCACAATAATCCGATTCGCCCCACAGCTGTGCACCGGACCGCGCGTAGTCGTATTGGCTTAGTCGGTTTTTGTCACAAACGCCCAGGCCAGCTCCAACGCTAACATTTGTTGAGAATTGCACCACAGTTCAGCGGTTTAGATAGTTCATCTTTACCAGGAAAAGTCATCACAACACAGCTCCCCCCCCAATCACAATGGAACCTATTTCCGAGACGTACAAAAACATACACGCTTCATCTATTTATTGCTACACTTTGTCAGTGCAAAGATGATGATACCTCCGAACATGGACAAACACACTGAATGAACTGCCATTTGCAGGGCAGACACAAAAACGGATTCCAACACGAAAATGCCCGGGTTTTGGTTACGTTCGGTACGGGGGACTGATTTGCGTTCACTCACCGGAACAGGATTATAGTTTCCGGTGATGGTTACCTCCCCCCCCCCCCCCCCCCCACCCC
>KZ061573.1:188907-248471 GCA_002091835.1 Anopheles maculatus | reverse complement strand
CCCTCTGGAGGAGTTCACCGCCATCATATCGCTACCATTGTGTGCACATGAATTCGGTCGTGCAATCTGTCTGGTTGCTGCCAATGGTTCGATGGAGCGGATGTCCGGATCGATTCGGCACGGGCGTTTTTCACTTGTCCAACGCGAAGATTCCATTGCACATGCCAAGGCCGGAAATGGCAGGTTTGACAGCTGTCATCGGATCAACCGGATCCTAAAAGTTGCTTAGTGACACGAGAAAAATGTTTGTTACCGAGCTTTCATTGTTGGAGGTGTCTGTATTGAACAGATTGTTGCAAGAAACACGAGCAACCTGACGATAAATCTTGAGATAATCTTAGGTCGTCTAACACAGCTCAGATGCTCAGATATTTACAGAATTTCACAGAATACGATTGAATCAAACATATAAAGGCTAATAAGTACTTAAAATGCTGTAAGACTTAGTAAGTTTATGCATGCCTAAACTCGATCGTTTACCAAAGTTTTGAGGATAATGTATTAAATTTTGATTTAGGATTCTGTCTTTAATTTCTCCTATGTAAAATCTTTAACTGCTATCAATCCTCTATGCTGCTCAATTTGTCAAAATACTGTTACCATCCCCAACTGTCATAACACTTACGGGCGATTCCGCTAGAGGGCGCCAAAAAACTATTAAAACTACCATCAATCGGACATAAATTTGAAACTATTATACAAATTGCACTCAAAATTGAATCACTTTACTTTGACACTGCTATTTTGAAGCATTCCTTAACGTGCTGTTCGAATATTATTGATTAAATGTTAAGCCAGTTTGTGGACACACAGCGCCACACAAGTGAACAGTCAAAATTAAATTACAACCGAACACAATTTACCATCTATTCACCAACCGAATTTGTCGCAAATGTCACCTCATTTCCCAATTTCCCACTGTTCCCCCGCAAAGCCAACCCGTAACCTAACACCAAACCCCCGAATCAGTTCCCTCAAAATCGTTCAAAAAGCGGCAACTTCACTGAAACCGTTTACTGACTAAACGGTTACCAATTACTATCTTCGTCCAAATGCATGCAGAGGGAATAAATTAGTGCGGGGCCGAAGAAGCTTGCCCAGTACAGTGCACGCTCGTACGCCAGCGCCACTAAGCCACTAACGAAATAAACTTTAAAGCAATCGGAGCGGTTGATGGCATTAAGTCGAATGAGTAGCTTCGGAAAATGCGGTATTAACGAGACATCGCACTTATCGACAGCCGACAACGGTGACGCCGGTACGGTTGATCTGCATTCGAATGACATCATTAGCAGTACTTTCCAGCACTTCATTTCCAGGGTTCCCGGGTTTCTGCGCCGGGCGACTGGCTGTCCGACCGGGAGTCCCCGAAACGTGGAGTCAATTAAAGTAATTAAACTTTATACCTTCTTGTACTCATGTGCATCGTTGCGATCGTTTCAAAATATAACGAGTTTAATAATTACAGCAGCCCGACTGGTTTGTGGCACAACTTTGCATGCAAATGGCCGCCATTGAGGATCTTCGGAGACGAAGACTTCGTGTTGGAAACAGCGTTGACTTGCTCTATGTACTGAGCTGTTTCTTGAGCGATATCCTAGAGTGTTTTTTATAACAAGAAATAGTTTTTAAACACATTCTAAAACTAGAATCTACCTCCTCAAACTCAAGTACGTGCGAGCTAATCATTCGATGATTTTTGAAGCATATAATTTGTACACCCCCGCCTCACAATCGGCCAGCCCTCACAAGCTTTTCCGGACACGAATACGAATAATTGTCTGCGACGTTAATAAGCTTCAATGGCTCTTCTTGTCGCTGATCAAGAGCCTGCTGGCTCTAAGCTCAATCGCCTGTCAGGTCTTGAAATTGAATTATGCTATTAGTTCCAGCAGAGCGCACTAATTATTAGTCGTCCTCGTGACAGTGCCGTCCACACTTTCGCTCCAGTAGCCGTGCCATCCGATTAGGCGACGGCAATGGCCTCCGAAATCAATTAACCGGCTCAACCAGCACCAGCAGTTTGGTTCGGTTTCGGTTATTCCACGTACAGGAAAATCAAGGAGAAACTTCAAGCAATTCGAGAGTTTGTGGAATGTGTGGGTGTGTGTGTGGATTAACGATATTGAGAAATATAAATTCATGTACAGCTGCTATTAATAGTGTCCTATAAGCATTCAAGACAAGGAATCGTTTATATTTTTATGTCTAATAATTTTGAAAGATATCTATCGTTAACAGAGAATAAAAAAATCGCTGCAAAGATGCATAACAAACCCCGATAAGCTAGCAAACTCTATCGCCCTCTGAAACCGCCGTCCCTTTATTATCATGAATCATGTTTAGCTTGCCAAATCCTCCACCAAGCTGGAATTGCATTCCAGCTTCAAGGATTTTTCTGTTCCTCTCGATGCACACTCGCCCTACCAACCACACCAAAAACCTGACAGAATTATCGAAGACTCTTTGCGCTGGATTTTCCCTCCCCCCAAAGCCGATGTCATCATCATCGCCATCGCAGCCGGTCGTGAATGGAATGCATAATAAATCGCACCGACCCGTTGGTCGGAATGGTAAGAAAATTCATCCATGATGAAAGGAATTCTTCCCTCGCCAAAAAGTGCATCGTTCGGGCGGGTGGATGTGGCGATGGTACGCGGACAGAGGTTGTTAAAATGAAGAAGGGAATCTAACGAAACAAAAAAGTGCTGCTGATGGCATCATCACCACCGAGAGGACGTGCTGCAACTGGCGCTGTGGTTTGATACGTTCGATAAGCACATGCATAACATCAATTCTTGTGTTTTGTGTACACACTTTTCGAAGCTTCGTTTCGTCTTGGGGTGATGTAAAACTTCGCCTATATTTCTCTACCTAAGGACAACTCTGTTAAAACACTATGCTCTGGCGATGCTCTGGGACGTGTCGTTCATTATGGTGCGTCTAAGGTTTTAGACCCAAATCAATTTGATAAGTAATTGTCCTGCCAAAAAGCTACCCAATCGCGCCAAACTCGGGACTATGCTTTATCTTTCACCCAAGCCACCAACCCATAATTGGGCCAAGCGTCCTCGTTCCCATTCGTTGTTCGTCCAAAAAGGATGGTTTCCAAAGTCCGAATAAAAAAACCAACCTACGAAGATAGCCCACAGTAGGTAATTTGACAAAGTAACCCAAGTGAGAAATGAGGTTCGTTTTATTACTTCGGTAGGAGCAAAGACGACAGCCCAGGATAACGAATAATGGTCAATCAAAGCGAAGAAAAAAGGAGGCACGATGAACGCAAACAAAAAAAAACCCGACGACGGCGCTGGTTAAGGTGTAGTGGTATAACCCATAAAATGTCCCTCAACAGTTTTTTTTGCTATACTTTCCCCCCTTTTGTAGCCCACGGGTACCATTGTTAATGCATTTAGGTGGGAAGATGTTCTGCTCCTGCTCGTGCTTCTTTTTTTGTTGTTGATGGTCTAACTCGGTGCTTCCTCATCAAAGCGTCTAATTCGTTTAGTGGTGCCTTTCACATTCCCAGCAGCCTGCTGCGGCCACTCTAGCGCTAAAGAACCATTCAATTTATCGACACATAATATTGGGGCCACCCCTTTTCAAACCAGTACCACCGTTCAAAGCGTTCTAATCGAATGTGATTTAGTGTGGAACATGAATATAGTATGCGGTTGTATCTTACTGCCACGGCATAATCGTTTCAATGAACTAGGGAACCTGCTACTTGTTAACAATGAGGTACAGAGGATGAATGGTACGGGTGGATATAGCAAATACAACTTCACGATGCATGTGGGGCACCCTACTGCAAGAAACAATCGATCGTCGAAGGTCGTCTTTTATTCAGCAAACGGAACAATGTTCTTACACAGCTCCTGTCACGGTGCCTTGGCTGTTGTGCTGAGCTCTTGTTCAATCAGTTCCCTGGCAGCGTTGCTACAAGTCGAGACGTACAAAAAGCTTTTGTAGGATAGTTCTGATTTCTTCGAATACAAAACATGACTTGGGTTACACAGCTGAGTGCTTATCTTGTGTCTAGTGTACATCACTGCAAGTGGAGTAAGAAAAAACGATGTTGGCTTCTTGCTCTACACAGATATCTTGCATGTTTGCTATGAAGTTTGTTTGAAAAGATAAAAACTAGCTAATTGTAGAGAGATAGATAAACAAGATATTGCCAAAATAAGGATCCTTGAATGGAGAATACAGCAATAGGTGACTTTATCATTGTATTAATAAAAATAAATAAAACAAGACGTTAAAATGGCGCAATATAAATAAATAAAGAATTGATTAAGTCGAAAAAACATATCGTTTAATAAACGAATACACAAAATCAACCTATAAAGAGTAAATGAATAATGAATGACGCATTCAAATCGATCGTTCTATATTTATTTTAATTTCCCCCATCGAAACTATGCGCTAAATCATTATGCAAAACTTTTTGTATTGTGCAAGTACTTTTTTCTTCTAATGAATCTCACATTCTTTGTTTTATGCACAGCGAAACGATCGTATTGTTCCGCTGGGTCTCGAGATATGTATGGTATAGGCTAAGTTTTCTCGTATGAAGCTATCCCGTCGTTACGTTTCAAACATTCTCTAGCACCTTTCATCACCGTTCAGGTGAAATAAAACTAATTTCGCAGCTGATGAATTCATTTCCTTTCATTCCGTTCCTTAGCTTCGGGCAAATTTCACACTTCTTCGCATACTTTCGAGCAGTTCGGGCAGCTGCAGATGGAAGTGCTGCTATTCCCTAAACGCACAACGGCACGTTTTATGTTTGACGAGGTTAGTTGATGTTTCTTTTCG
Organism: Anopheles maculatus; assembly: GCA_002091835.1. Classification (NCBI taxonomy): domain Eukaryota; kingdom Metazoa; phylum Arthropoda; class Insecta; order Diptera; family Culicidae; genus Anopheles; species Anopheles maculatus. The sequence goes on along the minus strand of KZ061573.1, from coordinate 243,650 downwards.
TTGCTCAAGGTGCTTGAGCTGTTGCCGGTTCTATTTTGTATTTCAAGTTAAACGGAAGTTATGTTTGAGTGCGATCTGCACGGAAGAAGTGCTTCTGGAAGTGTTATACTCATTTGAAATGGGAAAACAATAAGAAACTTCTGAGCAATAACTATACTCGTTGATTTTTATTTAACAATAAACATTAAGAAATTCAAACTAACCAGCAAACAATAGCATCGATCAACTGCTCGAAGTTGCTTTCCCAATCATTCATGATTCATGATCATTCATGAGCACTCCAGATAGCACAAATTTTCTGCAAGCGATTTGCAGTTGTCATCCTATTTCGGAAATTCCTTGAGCATGATCTATTGGTAACCAATTTCTGCATAAAATTGATTTTAAAAGTATATAGGTTTCAGAGTATGGATGAATTCATTCTAATCATGGATGGAAGGCATGGTTCATCCAGTACGATTCCTTGGAAGTCTTCTTGCGATTCATTCCAACACAGTGGAAATACTGAACCACCACAAACTAGAATATGAGTCTCACCGAAAGAACTCTCGAAGCTCCCGTCCTGTCTCTCACTAACCGAATAAAAACAATGGAAAATTCCCAACACAACCTACCACAGTTACCTTGGTGATATACTGGCATTTTCTATTCATTGATCCATTAACGCTTTCCTGGAAAATCTTTCTTTCACAAAAACACCCGGGACACGCGTGGCAAAGCGAAATCAAACCATCACATTCCCTTGTGTGGCGTCGGATTCGGTTGAAGGTCGAGTTTTTGTTTTGACAGTGCGTCGTACCGATGCCGGTGAGCTGCATTTTTCATTCTCGATGAAATTGGCGCTTGCGCCTTTGTGCACGCAACCATCCGGCAGAACTCACGCTAGAGCACAAAGAATAATTTCACTGATACCAAACCTCCGATAAGCCACATCACATCAACCGGGTGTCCTGTGTGTGTGTGTGTGTGTGATTGTGTTTCGTTCCATATTTTTTCCCTTTTCGATGCATCATTATTTATCGGGAAATGATAATCATGAAGCTTGCCGGATTCTTCGAAAAACAATCACAGTTGATAAGTCTGTTTCAATGTCGGTTCTGTCTGTCAAAGGATTGCTCCAGCTGTACGGTTTCCTTTGAAAAGCAATTTTCCACCGAATTGCAGCTAAAATTGTACCTTTAGTTCTGAGAAACCGGGACATTTTCACCATCAAAATTAAACGTCAATTATCTTACTTCTTACTGTACCACTCTTCAACCTATTTTTCCTGTCCCTGAAATGCAGTGTCCTCATGCCTTCCTATACGCTGTTATTGTTTGCTCTAACAGCATTCCTTGCAAATAACCGATAATGGGATAATCTAATGAGATGAAAACAAAAGCTCATCATGCGCACAGCGAAAGAATGAATCAAATTATCTCCGATGAAAATAAAGCGTTCATTTTCCAAACGAATCCGAGACTGTAGCGGAGCGAAAAGAGTTGCGTCCGGTCACTCACTGAGTTCTTGCTCTCTTTTGCTGTTCTTGCTTACAGCTTTATGCTAGACTCTCTTCAGAATTTTCCGATTTTCTGATGGGAGAGTTCGCTCCAATTTTAGAAACAGGACTCTCGGAGGTTACTTGGTTGTGTGTGTGCGTTAGGACTTAGACGAGTAGCCACACAATATCCGATCCGTGGTTTGTTTGAAAACACGCAAAACTCTAGCCGCTCAAGCAAACGAGAGAGAGTGAGCAACGTGTCCTTCCACGTGAGAAAGGAAAAAACATTCACAAACGCAGCATACGGGCCGGGTTCAGTTTTGCAATATCTTGCCGCGAGGAAAGTCCTCCGCGAGAACGTCGAATCGCGAATTCTCTTCGACAGCCGTACGTACAGATATCGCGTCCAAATACCGGGTTTGTTTTGCGTGTATTGCTAGTTACGGATTGCATTGAAGTTTATAAATTGTTGGCCCTTACAACACAAGTGACATTTTAGTGTTATTGAAGGTAAATCTGGTTTTATTTTAACAAAGTAATGCTGTGTGCCGAGAGCAGAAGCAGAAGTAAACAAACATCCGGTTCCAATGTTTATAGTTGCTTCAGTTCGTGAAACTCGAGTCCCTAAAATTGGTAACAAGATTTCCAAGAATTTATTTCCTGTTTTGCTACCAAAAAATTACAAACAACGACTGTATAACGTGTGTGTGTGCGAAAGAAACATCTCGTGCGAAGATAAACAACGTGTGAAGCTTGCAAGCAGAAAACTCATGTGTGCCTTCCGGGTGCTGTGCGCTATACTTTTCCGCTTTTTATTGCAAAGTTTTTCGCTCGTACGTTTTCCAACAAACAAACAAAAAAAGCGTCCATGTTCGTTAATGCCATGTGCTTCTACGTAACAAAAAACCCGGTGTCCTATGCATTATGTGTCCGGACGTAATAATACACACACAAAAAAGTACATACATAGAAATGAGTTCAAGGATTAGCGCGCGCTTTATCCTATTGTGCGAGATAAAATGTGAGGTGTGGACAGCAAAGGCCAGTAAGCAACAGCACACAAAAAAGCGCAACCGTCTAATCCCCGGTATAATTTTGGGTGTATTTATTTGGCATAGCCGTGGTTGCCAGTCTTCCCGATATTTCATCGCATTTACGGCTGAAGTACAAGTGTGCGTGAGTAATGTGTTGAATTGGATGATCGTCGGTAGCGCTTGATGCTTTCACCGTACAAACTTGGGACTTGTGTGCGGGTTGGTTGGTTCCCTTTTCATCACACGGATGAACCAACCAACGATCAACACCAACACCAGAACGGAGTCTCGCTAGACATTATTCTTCGTTTCGATGAAGAATTGCCCCGGAGCGTATTCGGTTTCGAGTTGGTTCGTGGTGCACGTGGAGGTTTTTTTGGGGGGGGAGGGGAAACCCACCTTCCTCCCGGGAGTTGCCGTCTGCCTGCTCCGTGTATGTGTGTGTGTGTACCTCTGCCGTATGTGCGACCATACCGGCCATTGTCGGCGTGTTCGTCTGCATTGGTTTGCAGCATTGGGTGAAAGTTTTCGCCGGCTGCCGGTGCTCTGTCTCGCAGCACGCATACCAATGAATGGGTACAATCAAAAGGATCAAGTTTTGGTGGAGGTTCAATCCTGGAGGCACCGCACGAAATGTGTTCCCTAGCAAATGATCAATATGTATATGGCAGCTGGTGCTTTAAGCGGTGGTGCAGCAGGTTGTGAGCAAATTTTAGCCACGGATGATGGTTTGTTTGGGAAACGTTAGTCCTTTAGAAGAAGAGTCAAGCTTAGTTAACACCATTAAAAATAAATGAAAGTAGTCAACAAAAAAAGGTGGACATATTGTGGCTTTTTACAACAATTGCAGCACTTCATGGGCAACCGATTAATCACTGATAACGTTACAGATTCTCCGGGAAAGCTAACGAGTTCTGAAAGTGCAGTTCACCCATCCTAATGTGCGTGGATAGTTTGAAACACTATAAATAATGAGCCTATAAATAAGTCCGATAAAGTAGAGCGTAACCATAAATATCTTTTATCTATAATGAAGCTTGGAAAAGTATCACCCACATTTGGATTAAACGCCAGACTATAGTATAGGGCACGAACTTCACTATAATTTTGCTATAATAGCTACTATATCAAGTATTTTTTCATTAAGTAACGCTTTAAAATTTAATTAATACAATCCAAATTACTTAAAACCCAAGTTTTATCACTACTAGGAAATACAACCAACACTCACTCGCCAGATGCCACGAACTTCCTGCACCGGAAAGCACCAAAGAAGCTTACCGAAACGTACCACCAAAGTGCTCCGTTGTTGGGCACATCCTACCATCGGTAACTAACCGGTCCTCGGCACCAAAGTGTCCGCCTAACCACAGACATCGGGCACCGGCTGGCCTTGATTGCTGGGTTCCATGTTCCGGCAACGACAGTACCCGTACGTATATGCATACGGAAACCCACAAAGTCGGTGCCCGGTTTCAGTGATTTTGCCTAGTTTTCGACAGCAGGAAAAACACACACACACACCGACCGACCGAAAGCACAAATAATCAATAACAAACTGCCCTAAAATGCACACGCGTTGGTGCATACGAGCGATTGGGGTGCCATTCCGTCATAACAGCCGAGCGATGCAGGACATAGTGAGCCAGATCTTGGAAGGGCAAACTTTTTGGAAAGAAATTTGTTCCGGCAAACGGGAGAGAGAGATAGAGAAAGAGAGAATACGAAGGGAAATTAATGTCACCATGTGGTACTAATGTTTGTTAAAATGGGGATTTTCTTTTCATTGTTTTCTTTAGTATTCTGTGTGCTATAAAAAAAACTGAGTCATCAGTTGAAGATTAGTTTTCTTGAAGTACAAAATTGTTTTAAAGGAAAGTTTTATAAGATTTTTCAAAAGCCTAGAAGCAAGTAGGAGCATCTTTCCTATAACTAGAACTTTCTTGATCTCACACTTAGACACTGACTGACAAAGTTCGACACTATGTTCACTCAAGTTATAGCAGATCATAAAAGGGCGTAAGTACTAATGGCAGTACTTGTTTAGAGCATATTGAAAGCCTTATCAAAACTGATCCTGTTAATGTAAGATTATTGAAGGGAAAATAGGTTCCAAAAGCCTTTACAATATCGGGATCTACAAAAAAAAACTTCAAGGAATTCATAAAAATTGCTGAGTAAGTTTTAACACCGTACTCTTGGGGAATTACTCTGAGAAAAACGTTTTGAAAGCGACTTCATTTTTCCTGTACTTCAATATTGTACTGACTATGCGAAACCAATCTTCAATCAACGATTCAAGAGGAGATCACGAGATTAGTTAATGAGGTATCACGAATCGGTTAAGATGGATTTATAGTATATGAACAAGGCACAAAGTAATTCTTCTCCTTCCTCTCTGGCTCTACATTCTCAAGAGGTCTTGGTCTGCCCTTTTCTAGCTCGGTGCGAATATATTTTTACCTAAACGTAGACAGTCAGTGGTGTATACGGAGAAAGGCTCAAACAAGGACCTGCCGTGTGAGGATCGACACCATTACATCAAGATACCTGCTTAACTACAAAGTAACGCACTGCTTTTTTATATCATAATGAGCATGTGGCTATAAAGCTCCAACGATGGCATCTAACCTAACGAATCTAGCCCGGAAACCTTGAAGCGTTTGACGTATCATGTCTTAAATGCTACCGCTTCCTTAAGCCTTGCAACACAAGCACCCTATTGATAGGACCAGCGTTAGCTGCTGCTTCTAATTAACCTTTTGCGCCAAGGGAATGGATTAAAATTACTATCTCCCGAAGGTAAGCTGTTCATTATGAGCGGAGTTTCCATCAGGAGACGTCGGCCCTCCTGGGCTGTCATTGTACACACCGTGCGAGATTTCTTTCGAGAACTCATCAACACACAACAAGCTGCGGTAAACAGACGACCCGAGGAGAAGAAACCCCCTTCAGCCCAACCTCCCCACACCTCCTTTTGAATGAGTGACACCCACACCGCTAATGGCTTTTCACGATTCAGTGATAGCTCAATCGGCGCACGAACGGGAGGTGCGCGAAAACGAAGGCACTTGGGTGCGGTTGACATTGCCGCAGCTTTACAAGTTATAAATAATGTGCCATTACCGTGCTCAAGGATAACAAACATGCTTGAATGACACAGCCAGAAGAGGCTGCGTGGCCGTAACCTTCAACTTGTGGGCCCGCTCGGGGATTTGTGGGCGAAAAGAAACAACGAAATATGAACACACACACACATACCGCACACTGTTTGCCTGGGCCCTTTAAGAACGGCCGACTACCCAGACCACTGTCAAGAAAATGGGCACACGACCGAATGTTAGTGAAGTGTGTTTCAAAGTTTTTCAAGACATATTTACGAGTATAAGCATAACCGATACGCACCAAAAACCCGAAGATAAGGACAAATATCCCGTCCTTTCGAGTGACGCTTCTTCGGTGAGGGAAAATAACCAGCATCTTCGATATCGATTGCTGGTGATGCTCTGATGTTCCAAGAAAAGCAGGCGATTCGCATCATAAACGACATTTACCCGAAAAACAGAACACGTGTCCCGCATTTCTGTCCTCCTGTCACCGGTGCTTTGGATTATTGGGAGAGCGTTTGCTGTTGTTTTCCACCCTCCAAAAAGTATAAAACAAACATCAGCTTTATGGGTCATCATCGTTCGGCAGGAGCACAATGTCTAAACTAACTTCCTACGTACAAGATTTAATGTTTGCCGAGGCTGACCAGCTCCAGTAGTTACCGGAGTCGTTCGGATTGCAAGCCATAAACATAAAAAATTGGCAAATATTTGCAAGTAGCATCCGGAAAATGGAATTGTTACCACACACACACACTTTAAAACGGGCGGGGTGATCCGTAATTTAATAATTTAATTTTCCGAAGCTCCACCAAGAGTTTCCAGGTCCCCGAAAAACCAGAACACCGTTTAGCAAATTGCTCAATATTTTGCACACTCTTCGCCGTGCCCTTTGGAGAACATGTGGACATGTGTTGCTGGTTCCGTTTGCCGCTCGGGTGCAGTTAAAGGTACAGTAGCAAACTTTTCTGGCAAACGTGACTAGGTTTGCGAAGCACAAAACAAAAAAAAATAGGCAAACATGGCAACTATGACACTAGACTCAAAAACAAAACGAAAAACAAAAATCCGGCAAATCCTCCATATTTCCAGCATGTACGATTATTGTCATGGGAACCGTGCTCGTGAACCATTCTACAGAATGAAAACATTTTCTATCTAATGAACCTAACCGTAACCATCGCGCAAGGACCTGTTCGTGTGCGTACGGGAGACCTGGCACTGTCGCCGGCTCGTGCAACGTGTTCACTCGCACGAAACGGTGACGACAGCGAGTCAGCGTATGCTAGCCGGAGCTTCCACCGAACCATCAGCGGCACGTTTTGCCTCGAATAACGCGATCGACATTTTATAACATTTAAATTTCAATTAGCCTAATTGTTAAATGTGTGTTTGTGTTCTCTCTCGCTGCGGTGCTCGCGTGTTTGGGTCGTAGCTTTTCTTTTTCTCTCTTTCCCCGTGAGCTGGGGTTTTTCCTCGGTTGGATGCATCGCACCAAGGGAACGCTGATGATGATGATGATGATGCGAATGCCGAAGCCTCCGAACCAACCTGCTGATGCACTTTAAGCGTAATGGTTTCATTTGCATACCTTTAGGCGCTGTTGTTGGGGCCAGTGTGTGAGATTCGTAGAAAACTGCCATGAGAGCAGCCATGTGGCGTTCGTATGTGTGTTGTGCAATTTATGAAATTTCTCGAAACTGACATTCCGCTTCGGGGAACCGAATTAAGCTCCGTTAGGTGGGTACAAGGACCAATCGGCATTATTGGTGGGTGAACCTCAAAGCCTCACGAATGCTCTTTTCGAGGTTAAAAAAGGGTATATCAGTCAGTGGTTAGTGGATTCTCAGTTTTAAACTGCTATTGTGGAGGATGTTTCAAATGTTAAGTCCAATTTGTCTGAAGACAAGCGCATCAGCTCAGATTTAATTTTAGTTGCACGCTAACAGAGAATTTGTTTTATTAGCTTGCCAATAAATTATTAAGCACTAACTCCATTAGTAGATTAAACTATTAATGTGTTTTGAGGAGTTTTGGTTGCTTCTTCATCTACTATATTTCTGCTACTATTTATAGCATCTTTACTATTATTCTTAGTAAGAAACGTAACTAACCACTCAAGCTCCATCTTGTTTCTCGTAATAACTATAAGTAGGCAACGGAGGAAAACTTCCGAGATAAGCTTATTGGACTTTAGAAAGGATAATTCGCTCAATACACTTCCAAGAAAATGTTCAAGCTGATGGAAGTTTTCAACTCAAAATGAATGCGCGTTCGTTGTTAGCAATTTTTGCTGCACGTGTCTTCCCAGGAACTTAGTCACTTCACTATTAAATTTCATATTTCACATCAATCAGCTTCCTTCCAATTCGCACCAAATCAACATCACAAATTCAGCACCCAGGTTTAACACCGCCCGTGCTATTCTATCTACCAACTAATCTTCAACCAGAACCACTGACCTGTGCTCTGTTTCGCTTGTCGTTTGGGCAACCCCAACAAGCTGCTGGAGAAAGAAATCTTTCCCCCTTAGTCTTCGAGAAGAAAAATACACACCTAACCTCACTTCTTGGCATCGAAACAGGCACGGCAAAGGCACGCCATCGAGAGTAGTGGAGGTTATACAATATTCAGCCTGCTTGTCTAAATGTCATGTCGAAAGCGTTACACAAAACTTCTCTCCAAACCCAGCACGAAACACAACTTGGGCTCGGAATGCTTGTAACGGGAATTGTTTTACCACGCCTCGTGCTTGCCTTACGCCCTGCAGCCGGCAAACGCAGTGGACCACCGGTAAATGGGGCTAAGCTAGTTAAGATAACACAAAATACCACGTTGGCCCTAGTGCCTGTGCCACGGTTGTGGGTTTTGTGGTGTGGTTGTGTTTTTGGTCCGATTGTAATAAAATATGAAGGCCAGTAATTCGATTTGCTGCTAACGCTGATTGTTATGCTGACTGACAGTGTGCGGGAAAGTGGAACGTGTGCAGTTTGCAGACTCCTTCGCCATTTTTCCCTCCCCAAAGCACCCATTCCCCCACAGCAGACGGGAAGTTTTTCCGAGGGTTAATCGAATAGACCGTAAAACTGCTACCATTGTCATCAATTTCGAGCAACGCCAATTAAGATGAGTAAGTGTAGTTTTGAGGTCACTTAGCGCCCTAACGATCGGATGTTGTTGACCGCCTAATTGGGAGCTTTTCGATGTTGGAGTAAGCAATTTTCGACGAGGCTTTCGGGGACAGAAATACATTTTAAGTTGCAAATGTCACTCCTTTCAATTTCTTTTCTACCAATGCCTATTTGGAAACTTTTACCTTAAAGAAGCAAAAAACTTGAGCTACCTTTTTGCTACCTTACGCCAATTCCTTTTACAGACACGTCCGAGACACTAAGACCAACGGAGGACAAAATTAACAATCGAAAAAAGGTTCCTGCGTGACTTCCATTCCAGACAAAATGGGCATCGCTTTATATTTTTTGTTTTGTGTCCCCCAACTACAATCCCTAGACCTGGACCATCGTCTAAGACCTCCCCGTGTCCAGAGCTGCCGGAGGCCAGTGGAGACCGTTTATCACAAAATATAATTAATCACACATAAATTACTTCGCGTGAATAATTACTGGCCCTGCAGGAGTAGTGGCAGAGGGAACAAATTGTCTTCGTCTACCGTGTCGCTACTCGTCCACGCACCTCCCCCCTTCAGTGGGGGGAAAGGCGACTACTTAAACAGCACCAAATTTTCCATCCGTGCTTTCTTTTACTGTTCGCTACCTGTCACTCTGTCTCTCCTTCCTCCTGGTCGTCCTTCCAAACAGCTATAAATTATTTTTGACCGAAAGCATGCCCTTACCTCGGGGGCAGGAAACAGCGCTGTAAACAAATATTTTCCACCTTCGACACTTGCGCTGATCGTGCTTGGAAGCAACTTGTTTTTTCGGAGTTGAGCAGGAGACACTGCCTAAGGGTAAGTGACAATGTTGAGATAAAATATTTTTGGCCAACCAGTTTTGTGTCCTGGGCAAGTTGTTTTCAAGCTTGATAATGTTGTGCTTTGTTTGTTTTCTAGTTGGACGTCGTGTTACCGCCTTTTATTCAATATTTGTAATTTGTTTTGATTCTAATTTTACTTTGTTGTGATTCTAAGAATTCGAACAACAACCTTTGTGGGCTGATCTAACAATCCTCGATTCCGGAAGTTCTGGCAGATGCATCAACGTCATCGCTCTTATTTCAGTATGAACCTACCACGCATCCTCTGTCTATGTGGACGGCCTAAAAGGTCTTTGCCGGCTGGATCTTCCGGTGCCATTCTCATGACATGACCAGTCCTCCGGAATCTGACGAGCCTAATTTGCTACTAGATTACCATACAGCTCGTACAGCTTGTCTTTGTAGTAGCTCCACTGTTGTCCTACTACACATACGGACTCAAAAGTCTTCCTGAGCATGTTTCTCGCTATCGCGACTAGTTCTAGACAGAGTTCATTTTCCAGCTTCGACCCTCGTGACAGGAGTTTTGAGTCTAGAAAAGTAGATGGTTTAGTGTCGTTTGCTCAATTATTTAGTAAAGCACTGCTACCTAGAAGAGCCTTAAACTAGTCGGATGTATTTGACATCTGCGTATGACAGGATCTAGTCCTCGAATATTTAAAATAAGAATCTTCGATTGCAAGGTTGAAGAGTGGCCAGCTCCTTAGCGCAGGCCATTGATGGTAGCTCAGGGCCTTAAAGGTTATTCTATCCACCTTCACTTCACATGTGATGTTGGTAATTGTCATTCTTCTAATTCTGTTTAACCAAGCCGAGATTTCAAATGAGCTAATTGCGTCGTATAGTTGACTACCCTGACTATGCTTTTGGATGCACATCAACAAAGCCCTTGCAGAAATAAATATTATAACCTAAAATATTATAAAACTGCTATAAAATAAGTGGCCATTTTTCCAAGCCAGTCGGTCTTCTATATGACTTCGTCATGGAATTATCGCTTGAGCTCAAAAGCACCATTAAAACAATAAATATATTCCATACTTATCTTCTGTTTTCGTTCTTTTCGTTCTAGGTTTCAATCGTGCGCCATTATAGGATAACTGTGGCCGATTCAACCACAATTTTATGCTACAGCGATAGCTTAACCGACACTTTATACGCTCATCAACACGATCTAATCATGCAAGTTAGCACCCAGCCGGAGAGCCATACGAAAAACCCCAAAATTCGCATGTAATCAAACCCACAACTAGAGAACACTAAGATAGTGATCAATCGAGATTGCCGGTGGTTTCGGAACAATTGCTTCATCGTTTTTCGGTCCGATAAAAACGACAGCACCTAATTAACATCCACCCTATTCGAAGCGACCATCGCCTAATTAGAATCCATTTTTATACCTCCTTCTCTTGGTGCTGCAGTGTGCCAAGTTTGAGCGCCTACTTACTTACTCGCTCTTCCCATCATCGACCGCTCATCGGCAAAAGCTGCTCGATGCCGGCTACTCTGGGCTCCCGGTACGCCGCCAGTAAGTCGTGATGGGATCAAATTCATCCACACCACCCTCACTCGGATCTACTATCTGCTTTCCGCAACCACAGGAAGCAAACAAAAAAAATAATCGGGGAGGCCACTTTGTTCTACTTTAGCTACACCGGCCCTTTGATGCCTGTTTTGCATAACCGTGTCGGGTTCGGTCTATGCGCCGGCATGAACGGCAAGCCTGGGTTCGCCCGCTCGCTCTCGTGCTAATTATGCTCGGGCAGAGTCGTAAAAGTCCTATGCAAACAATTATTGGCTAGCTTTTTCCAGCTTCACAATCCTGACCGGAACCGGGGGTTTTGGTTTGCCTTCTTGCAGATTGTGGTAAACATCGGACGAGTGAAAGCCCCGGACATCAACCCTTCCACGGGCAAGTGTTAAGATATCAATAGGTCCTGTGATGTGAGCTCGGGACCGACATATCTCATCTGCTGTTCAAACTACGATCGCTATCACTACGGCCCGGCCCTGTTTGTTTGTGACCCGGCGTCCTTTCCCGCCACACACGATAAAGATGTTCCCTAGGATATTGCTTAGGAAATATACTGCAGCAAACGCCACCAGAACGCTCACCTAGGGCTGTGGAATGAAAATTATGCGCTTCTCAGAGCAACCTGTTCATTACCGGTGTTCATCATCATTTCAGCATTGCATCAATAAGCATTCGGGTCAATCGTAATGCACCTGTTGGCAGGAAAAATCTAGTGATGTGGTGTGCAAAAAAAATCCAAGCAAACACGATAGTGCAAATCTTTATACCGTGCCGTGATTTTACAGGTCAACTCGCATTGCGTACCACGGAATGATGCAAAGCAACCGAAACGAAACCGGAGTGTGTGAGTGTGCTGTAGTTTGAGTGTGAGAGCCTCCGTATATGTGTATGTGACGCCCAGTTCTGGATTAACCGCAGCAGGGATACACGAGTGATGACGTCATGATACCGAGAGTTAGTCACCGTGTCTGGATTATCGTTTCTTGGTACCTTCTGTTCAGATGTAAGTAATGCCAAACTTTTACATTACACTTTCACTAGCACTAGCTACGCTCAAACGTATCTTCACCATGACTTTCTCCACTTTCATAACGATATATTTAAAAACAATTAATCAAACCAACACGGTGCAAAACTTGTCAAGCGCATTAGACCGTTGCATGATAAGAGAAAAAGTGTGTGCAGAACTTTGCTTTGCTCGGTCCGTAAGCTCGTCCCGACTTTAGCCCGGCTCAACTTTACCACCAACGTTCGCACCTTCCTCCCCGGGGGCGGTAGAATTAATTCCAATCGTAAACTTTTCCCATCATCAAATTTTTAATTAAATGCAAAATTATTATGGCATTCTCTGATCATTCTGACGCCGTCTTGTGTGTGGAGCGAAGCAATCATCGCCGAGATCGTTCCGTCTGACTCTGGCGTGTAATGATAAAAGAATCAACTCAACCTTGACTTGATGACGCATGCGTTTTTTTTAAGTGTCTACTCAATCGCGAACATTGGGCATCACATCACGAAGACTTCCGAGATTTGGTCACCCGGGGTAGTCACGTATTTAAAGATGTGTGACATAACTTTACAACTTATTTGAAATTCATAAATGTTCAACGCACGCTTTAAAATACATTTCAAATTGCTGTAATTGCTTGGGATAAGCCACACCTGCAAAATCCCTTTTGCAGGCTCTGGACGTATTGTTTAACACAGGTTAACATGCGAAGGACGACGAGTAAATTACACCTTTTCGGCACTTGTTGATAAAGGTACGGGTGTTGTAAAGCGCTGTCATCGAGTAGGATGTATCTGTCTTCAATATTCGTATCCCTTGGAGTTTTCCGAACGATTGAAGAAACAACAAGAACTTTAAAGATTGATTGGTACCTCAAGTTTGTGAGGACTTTTTTGAGATGAATATCCTTTGCTGCCTTTTTAAGTCTTGAACTGTACTGATAAGTCCAAGACATCCTTTCTAACTTTAATATCTAATCTCTCGAGTTACATGAGCCCATGAGCTGACCCCCTCAACGACACACAAACACAAAGAAACCCATGGATACGCTTTTCCCGTACGAAGCTCAAACTAAATCCAACCAAAGCGTATCGCTTCCAATGCTCTAGCCAGCCCAATCGTCCCAAGCAATCAAATGGCACAACACACAAAACCCCTACGGATTACAAGGATTGACACCCGATAATGCGAAAAATAAATATATTACCGTCAAATATAATATATCTTAACGCCGGCGTCCGCTGCCCTGCCAACCGGCACCGTACCAATTGCCTGCCTTGCTCGAAACGAATAGGTCACTTCATTCAATTTTCCCACTTTTGCCGAAGATCGGTTTGTGAAGACCTTTTATCCTCCCGCTGCTCTGCTTTGCATGCGTTCACAATGTCAACAAGCGGGCGGAAACGGTTCATTGTCTCACGCCGGTCGGAAAGTTTCGGTAGCCTGGTCAGTTTGTAAAGTTGTAACGATGTTATATAAATAGCGAAGGGGCTTCTTTTTCTAGCCCTGTTATCCTGCAGTACCACGGGACAGACACATAGCAGCTAATCCTACGATCGATTTGCCAGTCTAGTGTGAAGCTTTCGGTATCGATGCCGAGCGAAGAATGAAAGCAACCAAACGGTGGTTTGTTGAGTTTCTTCGGGGAAAATTGAATATTTTAACCCACAGGGCGTGTGTGTGGGCAGGATATTGATGTGCAATAAACATAGCCCGGTAACGTTGGTCATGGGTTACGGCAAAAGTCAACAGGGATGAGAGAACAACTTTACCAACAGTACGAGCAATAGCGATAAATCGATATCCAGAGTGAAGTGTTTCGATAAACGATCGCTGCTCTTCGATGGTTTAGATTTTCTTTGTTTGATTTTAAAGTAATTCTCAATTTTTAACTACCAAGATTGTCATAAATGGTAGAATAGATCAGTAGAGGTTCTCAGAGCTTTGTGCTACTTTGATATCTATGATGAACCCTCAAGCGAATAGGTATGTGCTCTGCATCTTACTGAATCTCTTTTAAATCCTGTAACATGAACTTGATCATTTTAATCTTGTCTTGTGTCATTTCAATTTGGTTCTGGTTCTCTAATAGATCTTCAACTGACAGACCATACAAATGTGTGTTTAGCTGTCATCTGCTCTTTTACTTTAGAAATAAAATTATTGGAGACAGTTTTCAAATTGAGGTTAGACCAACTACTTGTAGACGTAGCGAAAGAAATCTCCTCTAAAGATCGCTTGGCTCTATATGATGAGATCAGGTCTTCTTTCTTTACGAGATACTTCGTGAAAAAGACAACAACTTAAAACAAGATTTCAGGATCAAATTTGCCACTATTAATACACAAATACAGGTAGACATATTGTTACCGTTTTGACATATGCTTTGATTTCTAGAAATTAATCTGGACATAGGGGGAATTCGTTGCGAATTGTTCCTAAACTGTAGAAAGGCTTGCCTCTAGGAATGGATAATGATGATTATCATGAAAAGGTTGTCAGGCAGCTAGGCTTAGTACCTGGTACTGGATTTATGACTATGTAAATATAACTGATGTACTTTTCTATTTTTTACAATTGTTTCCAATTTGTCACATACTCACACTCTCTGTTGTATTTATCCACCTCGCGTAATCATCCCCATAGATCATATACCGACGCACTGAATGTACATCACCCTCGAATCCAGTCCCAAACACCCAAACCCAAACTACGCCCTGCACCATGTGTAGCATCACGATTCCAACCCGATACACGGTTTGGTGCCCCTAAATGAAATCTCCAACAGTATGCGCCGCTCGATACGATAGTAATTTAGCCCTCGCCGAACCGTAACACGTACCGGGCGCAATCATGCGAAAATGAACGCTAAAACCTTGACAGCATGACTTCCGGTTGCTGCACTTCTCTATTAATGCTCTCCATTACCTTCATTTTAATTCCAACCGAACACCTTCTGCGATAAATTCCAACAAATCTTATCTCGGGTACCATTGCCCCCCCGAATTTCCACGGGTCCGGGTCCCCACTTTTCCATTTCCTGCACCGTAGCGATTTGCTACGCTCCACATCCGGGGTACCGGCTTGTGCCGAACCGAGCGAGCGAGAGCGCTAGAACGATTGCACAATGGAACCCCCATCGAACTGGGCCCGTAGATCGTTTGCCCTGCCCGTGGCGGAACGTGCTCTTCACTTCCGGCGGTGCGAGTGAAGTACTCGGCACCCACCGTTGGCCTGTGGCGTTACTGCAGCGCCACCACGATGATGATAATGATGATAATCTGGATTAGAGGCGGCTTCGCCCGTGTTGCCGGGCGATGGTTGGTCTCATTTTCATTACTCGCTACGGTACGGAACCGAGCGGACGTCCGCGGATTTGGGGAGAAGTTTGTTCGCGAGTCGACTCGGCTCGGCTAAAGCGCATGCTACGATGCGGCGAACGGTGTATGCGGTGGGAAAATGGGGGAACCGAAACGCATTTCGCAAACCAAAATTTCAGAAGACGATTACACGCGTAGCACAAGCGGCTTAGTACTGCATCAACATGCACCAGATGAAGATACTAAGCGGTTCCAGCAAAAAAAAAAAACG
The DNA here is from genome assembly GCA_002091835.1 of Anopheles maculatus. Classification (NCBI taxonomy): domain Eukaryota; kingdom Metazoa; phylum Arthropoda; class Insecta; order Diptera; family Culicidae; genus Anopheles; species Anopheles maculatus. The sequence continues at coordinate 227,902 of KZ061573.1, read as the reverse complement.
CAAGAATTCTCCAAAAACGAAACATTTGTGTTAAAAGGGTATTTATTTCATTACAGATAAATTATCTTCTCGTTGATAGCGTATCCCTCCAACACGGAGTCACGGATGGTGACGACGATGTGCACTCTGCGCACTGAAATATGAGTGTAATCCAATTTCCATAAATCACATCTAGCGCAAATAGTAAGGTGCTCCGGTAGAAGCCCCACCCGGAAGAGACCGAACGATAAGGATCCTAAGGAAAACTGCATCTGTTTTTCCTCGGTGGCGCAAAGTTCTTTTTCCCTCTGCCCCTTGTGATGCTATCATCTTCACGTGTAACTCTCGTGTAAAGGTGTTGTTGAACTGATCTGCATACAGCCCCGATACCCGATGTTGACACACTAAACCGCGTGAACTACGAACCAATCGTTTGCTTCATTCATCATTTCTCGTTCACCTTGCATTCTTTTCTTCTTCGGGTGGAAAAAAGGCTCCCAGTGGGAATGGTTTCGTAATGGAAAATTGTGTACGTGTGTACAGCGTGGTCCAAGCCATGCCAGCGATTAATCTTTCTCGCTTGCTACCCCCAAAACGATACTACCATTTGGCCAGTAGATGATGGGACGTTGAGAGCGAGAGACAGAACCGATAAACCGGTGCGAGTGATACGATTAATTTCTTTTCACCTCGTCAAGCAAATGTTGGGCACGTGTACGTACTTAGTGGATTTACTCTATCGAGTACCGAAGCCCTATACGATTCCCTGGTTGGATCACCGAAGGAAGAAAAACAGAGCACACAAAAATGTCTCCCTAGGAATTGGGAACCCACACGGAAAAAGGGGTGATTTTATTTATCGCATCCGACAAACACTCTTTATTTCCACTACATTACCCATCCGCCGAGGCCTAAATTCAACGATCGAGTGTCCTATTCGTTCGAGTTTTTTTTCGCTAGCGAGACACACGCCCAAAGACTCTCCCGAATGGCAATGGGGAAAAAAATAATTCAATCTTAATCCTCCCCGAAGCGAAGGAATCACTCTCCTGTAATGATGCACTGATTTATGTTTATCTCAATGCCATACAATGGCAAACGGCACGCGACCGAACGACGGGCCTGAAATTGGAATTCTTGGTGGTTGTCTCGGTCGAATCATTCGCCCACCGTTGTTAACTTCCGGAACATGCTGTGGTTCCTTCGAATGACTGTTGCGGATGGATTCTTGGAAGTTCATCTTCCCCTCGCAACATATGGACCGATTACTACAATAATAATTATTATGTTTCTTACCATTGTTGTGCACAAAGTTGCAACTTGAACTCAGCAGTGGCGGCTGCTATTCTTCGCCCCATTTTCCAAATCAATCTCCAAGCGCGCTTGCACAGTGGTTTTCATCAGCAGATATGTAAGCCCGCTCGAGTCGGGCTCAATTTAGTGACACATATTTTACTCATTGTTGTCAAACAAGCTGTCTTCCACACGAACGGCGCGATAACAAGGACAATGGTGCGCTGTACACGCTGTAATATGTTACACTGCATGTCAAGGGTACCCGTTTTCCAGTCGAACACAAAGAAGCTGAGAAAAAAAGCGGTAGAGTCAGTGGGAAAAAGCCATTATCTCCACAGGAATGTACTCACAGCTGGGTTTGGATGGTTTTGTGTAGCGTGTGTAAGAGTACGCTTCGTGCAAAGTGGCGTTGAAGTTGAATTTTTCGTAAAAACAAAGCACTTTACTTCACAATTAAACTGCTTTGTTTTGATTCTGACACTTATCGATGTAGCGCCTACCGATAGGCTACGCGCATTACACCTGGAACGAGCTAATGGTAGCTGCAATTCCCGATAAACAAATTTTAATACAAAACTTATTTGAACTTCAACATACGGTAGGTATACTATGAATCGAAGTCTTTAAAATTAAAGAAAGATTTTTTGTCAACCACATGACAATTTTCCGTTCCTTCAAACCCCGGCTTTACAGTATCAGCCACTCAGTAATCGTCTAAAACCAACCCACAGAAGAAAAACAAAAACGAGAACGAGTAAATCCAACAAATTACCTCCAACACCGTCAACCGGCATGCAAATTTTGACCTCAATTCACAAACGAGATCCTCAATTTTGCTGCCCTGATCTCGCGCTAAGCTTCTTTAGTTAAACCGTTTTTGACACTTGGTGTCCCGAGAAGTGTGGTGCAAGAAATTGGTCGGAGAGCGCAAATCAGCAAAAAAAAAGGAAACAAAAGCTGAATCAAATCTAGCAAACTTCCCAACCCACGCACTACGTCCGCTGATACGTGCGAGCTTGTGGAGAGCATTCGACGGCGCTAGGAATTCGAACACCGAAATACGGATAGAGCGCAGAGCGCAGTGGAGGAAAAAAACGTCGAAAGACATGCTTCGAAGTTATCTACATTTCAGAAAAACCTACCCACAGACAGCAGTGCCTTGATTTATGGCATCATTAGACGGGGGTTTTGTTGGTCGTCGGTACGCGTTCGGCGCGTTCGCATCGCCAATAAACGAGTGTTCTGCCCTCCACGAGTGGCTTTAAGCTGTTCGTGCACAAAATCCTTTCCAATTCTTCCGTCATCGTAAAAGGGAGTTGCAAAATAGACCAAATTCCATCAAACGATGCTTGTTCTCGGTCGGTTGGTTTGCTTGCAGCAACAAATTAAAGTGATCGACGACGCTGGCAAAACATCCTTCATTCACAGAGACTTTTTGCGCGCCACGCTCACAACAAGGAAACTTTCCTTTCTGCTTAAAATCAATCAACAATCCTGTAGATTTGGACGTTTCCATCAATATTCACCTTGGCGGTTTACTTGCCGCTAAAAGTTTGCCGACGCGAAAAACGCCCGCTCGATCGGGGTTTCGCAGAAAACGAACGAATCTCGTCTCGTTGAAAAAAAGGACACAGAAAACAGGGTCCCCGTAAAAAACCCGTACCAGAGGTAAAGCAACCTGCCAAGACATCCCCACCGACGTTGCTTAATTTTCAAAGAAGAAAGACCATTCTTGCAGAAATTAATAAAAGCATGTTAGAGTGTCGGACGGATTATGGCATCTTCAAGAGTCATCAAAAGCGAAGTGGTGGGAGCAAATTGTGTTTGCGGTTAGCTTTTGTGGCCAGAAAGAAGCTGGGAAGAAAGCTAGCGATGCGGTGGGACTGCTGCCGAAGCCCCCTATTAGCAGGCAGGCTCTTCACTGAGAAGACGACCCTTCTCCCGGGGGAGGGTTAGACCCGCGTCAAAGATCCCGGTCGCCGGCCGGATAGTAGTAACCTGATAGACACGGTAAACATCGGCGACGACAGTAAGGAAACAATGTTTTAATTAAAATTGATTGATTTTCGGTCGATGGGGTTCGGTCGGTTTACCCTTCGTGTTCCTGTTTGATTGACGCGTGCACGAGCCGACATTTTTGGGAACGGAACCCGCCTACCGGAAAGAAACAGAGGGGGGGAAACGGAAAGCTTGATAGATTAATTTTGGTCTCAAGGACGTTGAGTCTGTTGCGTGTTCCTTTCAAGAATTGTGTTTGAAACGTTTTAAAATTGAAGAAAATATCCCGATGTGTCAAATTAATTCGTGAAGTTTTGAATAGCTGCAACGCAATTTACGTGTATTATCGACCAGGTTCAGTATATCGCATCTTAAGTTGTGCGGATTGCATAATGTAAGGCGTAAACAGACAGTCGTTCGAAAACCTTGGAGCTTTCAATTTATTCTTCATTGCTCATTTCGTTTGGGACATTAATTCTTAGTTGCAAGTCATACGAAGACGTCTACCAGTCCAAAAAGCATCAGCTTGAGACTTTAATGCAATATAAACTTATAGTTTGTTATCAAGAAACATATAATTTGTTGCCATAAAGAAGTCCTTACTTTGCAGTAGTAAATTGTGATTTTCTTGCAAATTTGTTCCATCTACCTTACACTTAGATGCAAACAGCTGAGGAACACTGTAGAACTACTGAAGCTAGATTTGCAAGACTTAATGTGCTGTCAATCTGATACGTTACACCTCGGTACATCGCTACGCTTTCCCCCGAAGGGATTCAATGCTCAAGCCCCGTGTGGTATTTGGTTTCTCCATCGAAGTGAAAATATTGTCATCTGTACGAACGTTCCCAGCTACACACCGGATGCAGATGAGGATGGCTGCAAAACATACGCAAACAACTGCCTGGCCAGCTTTTCAACCGTGCAGCGTCGATGAGCGAGGCACACGCTTACAAACATCCTCCTATCGACGCTATCTGCTGTGTGTGTGTTTATCCTCAGTCCCATCCCCTCCGTCTATGTGCTTCCAATTTAAAGATCGGAATTCCCCGAGATTGTTTCCGATTCTAATAGATTTGCAAGTATCGATAAACTTACGCTCCCTCGCACCGTTCGGTTAAGCTCGGGTACGTGCTACGGCACACGGTAGTAAGGTTGCCTGCCGTACCTGTACCTGTAGGCGATGTAGACAAACTCATTCATTCTCCGTACCAGCAAAAAGACTAGGAAAACACACACACAAATACCGATGGAGGCAGCTTATTCTCCACTGTCAGGGAACTGGCGTGTTCCAAATGCTAGCTGTATGTGCTTATGTGTTTTGATTTAGAGTGATTAGTTTTGCCGTAGGGACAACATTTCTACACCGATATGGTCTACGGGATACCTGTCAAAGGATTTCCATTCGACGGTAGCAAAACCTGTCAAATGCGTTGTTTGTGGCAATCTGATTTCACTCCACCGTTTGCTCGTTCCTTTTTGCCGTGAAGATCCGTCGACAAATTATCTATCCGCTTGATGCGCCACTCATAGCGAGGACGATACGATAGCGCTGGCTCGCTTAACCCCGAAGGCTAATAACATCGATAAGCGAATGTTGTCCCCGGACGCTACGTAATATCTAACTAGCGTTGCGCACGCGTACGTCTGCATTAATCAGGCGATTAAAACTCTGATCTGATTGCATCGGGCAAATCCCTGCCAGAGATAAAGAGGCTGTTTCGGTTACTGTATTCGGTCACTGCATTAGCATGGATTTATTCTGTACCGGGCTACCGTACGCCATAATGTGTGAGGATTTGGTACTGTTTATCCGATTACTGTACGCTTTAGCCGATTGATTGAATCGTTGTGCTTAACCTTTGATGGCCGTTTTCGAGAATATTGGATTGCATGAAGGGTACGCTTATATGGAATCAAAACAAGTTATGGGTTTTTCTCGTTATCGATATTGTCGATGTAGATGAACAGTAGAGACGTCTCCTGGAAGCAGGTGCATCTAATCTCAATTTAATAACTCAAGTGATTCCAATTTAATAACTTGGTAGGAACCAACATAAAACGAAAGATTCTTAAAAATAGCTACAGTCATTGATCGACCAATCTCCAATATCTACGGTTTCTTCTCATCGGAAGTCTAGACTATTGTGACAGACTTTATTTCTCCCAATCTATTTAATTTTTCAGTTCTCATTTTAAGATTAATATACTCAAATACTTCGCCTACACTCTTGCCCTTCTTTGATCTCTCTATGTATCGTCAAAAGATGTACATCTCAATAAACAGGAGTCCTACTTGTATGCATCAAACACGCAATTCAGGACTAACTTCATCCAGTTCATTCCCATCTCTTTCCACGAAATCGCTCACGATGAATCGCTTACTAGATCATCATAAAAATGGTTTGCCGACCGACCAGCCGTCCGCCACTAATGGTGGGAAGAACACAGCTTTTTTACACACTTGCACCCACTTGCACCTTTAAGCGCGATAGAATCAGCACTATGCAAACTTGGCACCAGGGAGCGCTCTAGCATTCTACCACCAGCAACTACAGTAGAGCAAAAACTACAAAAATATGTAAGCGAACGACATGTTTCTTGCGCTTCTTTCGCATCCACTCGACGGGCCTCCACACACGGTGGCGCTTCTTTCGCATCCCCTCGACGGGCCTCCACACACGGTGCACGCGCCAACAACAAAAAAAAAAGAATCCATCGCTTAGCTGGTTAACAAATCGTTCCCGAGCGAGTTCTTTGCCGACCAGCACTGGCTGGCAAACGATGTTGTTGTGTTGTGTGCCCGGACACAAACACCAGCCAGCCAAGTTTTTCAAAGACTCGCAACGCGTTGGAGGCTTCCGAGTTTATCAAACTCACACTTTGTCCCAGGCAACCCGGGTTTTTCCCCACCGTCTAGGGGTCAGGCGGCTTTTCCATACAAATTCCGTACCGAAAAGGATAAGCGTCATGTGACCATCGTCGATCCTTCGCCCGGTGCCGGTTTGCGTACGGGAGAAGCCTGTGCACTACACCAACCAAGGCACACGGTTCCACTGCTCGTAAGCTAATAACAATATTCATAAAATATATTTTATGAGCAAAGCTGATAACAGTCACATTAGATTGTTTGTATGGGAGGGACAGGTTTTGGTCTCTTTTTTAGAACCTTGGCTACCTTCCAGAAAGCAGGAGTCCTATCATCAAACCTCTCAATGAGACGACCGAAATTTTCATTTCTGATCACCTGTATTCGTTCGGCTATCTGTCTGGATAATGCTGCAGCAGCCCTCTTTGCACTCACCTCCCCAGTGCGGTGAAAAAGCCTTCTGAGCCGGTTTCGTTCTTTAATGAGTGCTGTTGTGTAGGAATCAATGTTCAAGGACTCACCTCTAACTGTACACTCTTTGACGCAGGCAGTTTCGGCATTTTTGATGGCTAACTCGAGTTCAGTGATCGCGTTGTTGATGTCAGTAACAGTATCGATCTCTGTAGAGTGAATGTTGTTGTCCACCAGTCTACCAAAACGTTCCCAGTTGACATTATGTCAATCTGATACGTTACACCTCGGTACATCGCTACGCTTTCCCCCGAAGGGATTCAATGCTCAAGCCCCGTGTGGTATTTGGTTTCTCCATCGAAGTGAAAATATTGTCATCTGTACGAACGTTCCCAGCTACACACCGGATGCAGATGAGGATGGCTGCAAAACATACGCAAACAACTGCCTGGCCAGCTTTTCAACCGTGCAGCGTCGATGAGCGAGGCACACGCTTACAAACATCCTCCTATCGACGCTATCTGCTGTGTGTGTGTTTATCCTCAGTCCCATCCCCTCCGTCTATGTGCTTCCAATTTAAAGATCGGAATTCCCCGAGATTGTTTCCGATTCTAATAGATTTGCAAGTATCGATAAACTTACGCTCCCTCGCACCGTTCGGTTAAGCTCGGGTACGTGCTACGGCACACGGTAGTAAGGTTGCCTGCCGTACCTGTACCTGTAGGCGATGTAGACAAACTCATTCATTCTCCGTACCAGCAAAAAGACTAGGAAAACACACACACAAATACCGATGGAGGCAGCTTATTCTCCACTGTCAGGGAACTGGCGTGTTCCAAATGCTAGCTGTATGTGCTTATGTGTTTTGATTTAGAGTGATTAGTTTTGCCGTAGGGACAACATTTCTACACCGATATGGTCTACGGGATACCTGTCAAAGGATTTCCATTCGACGGTAGCAAAACCTGTCAAATGCGTTGTTTGTGGCAATCTGATTTCACTCCACCGTTTGCTCGTTCCTTTTTGCCGTGAAGATCCGTCGACAAATTATCTATCCGCTTGATGCGCCACTCATAGCGAGGACGATACGATAGCGCTGGCTCGCTTAACCCCGAAGGCTAATAACATCGATAAGCGAATGTTGTCCCCGGACGCTACGTAATATCTAACTAGCGTTGCGCACGCGTACGTCTGCATTAATCAGGCGATTAAAACTCTGATCTGATTGCATCGGGCAAATCCCTGCCAGAGATAAAGAGGCTGTTTCGGTTACTGTATTCGGTCACTGCATTAGCATGGATTTATTCTGTACCGGGCTACCGTACGCCATAATGTGTGAGGATTTGGTACTGTTTATCCGATTACTGTACGCTTTAGCCGATTGATTGAATCGTTGTGCTTAACCTTTGATGGCCGTTTTCGAGAATATTGGATTGCATGAAGGGTACGCTTATATGGAATCAAAACAAGTTATGGGTTTTTCTCGTTATCGATATTGTCGATGTAGATGAACAGTAGAGACGTCTCCTGGAAGCAGGTGCATCTAATCTCAATTTAATAACTCAAGTGGTTCAATCTTGGTAGGAACCAACATAAAACGAAAGATTCTTAAAAATAGCTACAGTCATTGATCGACCAATCTCCAATATCTACGGTTTCTTCTCATCGGAAGTCTAGACTATTGTGACAGACTTTATTTCTCCCAATCTATTTAATTTTTCAGTTCTCATTTTAAGATTAATATACTCAAATACTTCGCCTACACTCTTGCCCTTCTTTGATCTCTCTATGTATCGTCAAAAGATGTACATCTCAATAAACAGGAGTCCTACTTGTATGCATCAAACACGCAATTCAGGACTAACTTCATCCAGTTCATTCCCATCTCTTTCCACGAAATCGCTCACGATGAATCGCTTACTAGACCATCATAAAAATGGTTTGCCGACCGCCCAGCCGTCCGCCACTAATGGTGGGAAGAACACAGCTTTTTTACACACTTGCACCCACTTGCACCTTTAAGCGCGATAGAATCAGCACTACGCAAACTTGGCACCAGGGAGCTCTCTAGCATTTTACCACCAGCAACTACAGTAGAGCAAAAACTACAAAAATATGTAAGCGAACGACATGTTTCTTGCGCTTCTTTCGCATCCACTCGACGGGCCTCCACACACGGTGCACGCGCCAACAACAAAAAAAAAAAGAATCCATCGCTTAGCTGGTTAACAAATCGTTCCCGAGCGAGTTCTTTGCCGACCAGCACTGGCTGGCAAACGATGTTGTTGTGTTGTGTGCCCGGACACAAACACCAGCCAGCCAAGTTTTTCAAAGACTCGCAACGCGTTGGAGGCTTCCGAGTTTATCAAACTCACACTTTGTCCCAGGCAACCCGGGTTTTTCCCCACCGTCTAGGGGTCAGGCGGCTTTTCCATACAAATTCCGTACCGAAAAGGATAAGCGTCATGTGACCATCGTCGATCCTTCGCCCGGTGCCGGTTTGCGTACGGGAGAAGCCTGTGCACTACACCAACCAAGGCACACGGTTCCACTGCTCGTAAGCTAATAACAATATTCATAAAATATATTTTATGAGCAAAGCTGATAACAGTCACATTAGATTGTACGTTTATTACCCGACATTGTGTGTGTGTGTGTGCTGTGGGTTCTACGCTCTCGGTGTTCTGTCCTGGGTACCGCCGAGTTTGGCAGGTCTGCAATTATAGTTTCACTATCTGAGCCTGACTCTCTCGCTTCCTCGCTCACAGACACACACAAACCGGGACTGGGACTGGGGTCGTTTTTTGTGATGAACGTGTTAATTAACATATCTCATAACTGGGGTGCACCGTCAGTTTGTCGGCTTTGGTCTAACCGTCTAGTCGTAGGTTCAAAGATCGGACTATCATTTTCATAAAGTTTCTTCAAACCTGACGAGGAGCGCCTCGTATCCTGGCAGGGACTGGAACAGTATCGTGACGTAATTGATATGCACCTAACAAACATTTGCGATAACATCGGCAGGCTCTGGCGCTGAGCTTAATTTTTACTGTTTTGTGCTTCAATTTATTAAAATTCTGGTGCATTTTCGTTCTTACTGCGTGTGATGAACTTTCTACTCACATAAGGTTATTTTTATTTTATTTTAATACTATTATTATGCATATTTGTTAAGCCTTTCTTTTTCTACTTGAATGACATATGATGTATTATATTTTATATAAACAAAACGTTTATTCAAATTTGAAGTATTACATATTTAGATTTTTTATAACATTGCATGCGCATTTTTCCTTAACCAACACATTTTAAAGATAAATATAATAAATATTAGTTACAAAAAATTCAAATTTTATACTCAAAACCACATTTATAAATACGTCTATAATAACTTTTTATATTTTAAATTAAAAACGACCTTCTTCTTTATCTTTTCTAGACAAACTGATTGTAAAGTTGATTATACACTTTTTAAGCATCTACTTTCAATTTCTCACTTTAATTTTGTATTGTTTATTGAATTAAATAATTTAGTAAGTATTTTAAACTTATTTTCACCTTGATTTTACCTTATTTACATAGTTAAAAATATAAACGTGTTTATAAAGCTTATAAAAATTGTTTTTATTTTGTCCAATGTAGTTTTCGTAGAACTCATTCTTTAATTTAATGTAAATAATATTGTTTTTGATGCATTAGAATATAATTAAAAGTATCTTTCTTCATCTCTGGAATTGTTCCACTTTTACAACACTATTTAATAAACTTATAAAACAGAAATTTATCATTTCTTATTAAGCGCTCCTTGAAATAAAGTTTTTAAACACAACTGTATTGCAACAAATTAAACTCATTTATGATAAGTAGCTATAATGTTAAGACAATGTTTAAAATCTCGGCACAATTCTGACTAATAGTTACAAGCGTAGTTTGTGCATACCAGCTTCCCTATTTACATTCAGCCAACCGTGCTTATTTGATGAATAAAACTGGCCCACAACGTTGCCGGACGATGGCGCGCGCGTCAATTTTTCATTCGAAAGAGTTCTACCAACCAACACAACCATCGCACACCCTCAAACCAAATGATGAGAACGGTGGTACAGAAAACGAGCACAGAATGATGATATTATGTTCACATTTAATTTTTACTTCGGTTCAAAAGAGGGTTCTTTTTGTGCAGAACTTGAGGAAAACACACACACACACTCCCTTTTATATATCCAATCCACACGTTTCGCGCGACGATGCACCTTTGCTATTTAATAAACTTATAAAACAGAAATTTATCATTTCTTATTAAGCGCTCCTCGAAATAAAATTTTTAAACACAACTGTATTGCAACAAATTAAACTCATTTATGATAAGTAGCTATAATGTTAAGACAATGTTTAAAATCTCGGCACAATTCTGACTAATAGTTACAAGCGTAGTTTGTGCATACCAGCTTCCCTATTTACATTCAGCCAACCGTGCTTATTTGATGAATAAAACTGGCCCACAACGTTGCCGGACGATGGCGCGCGCGTCAATTTTTCATTCGAAAGAGTTCTACCAACCAACACAACCATCGCACACCCTCAAACCAAATGATGAGAACGGTGGTACAGAAAACGAGCACAGAATGATGATATTATGTTCACATTTAATTTTTACTTCGGTTCAAAAGAGGGTTCTTTTTGTGCAGAACTTGAGGAAAACACACACACACACACCCTCCTATTCATATCTCCAATCCACACGTTTCGCGGTACGATGCACCTTTGCAGCGCCATGAATCGCCATCTCCACACCATCGCGATGCATTTTAGCGCCGCGATGCATTGCGCACAGTGGAACTCGGTGGACCTTTCGCTCTCGAACGCTCGCCTTCGTCATAGGTTTTTGCAGTCTGACCGATGGACATCATAAAATGATTGCACTTTTCTGGTTTTTTTTTTTTTTGTATTCTGCAGCTCACTGGGTTTTTCCTACCAGCAAGCTAACTATCGCACCATTAACAACATGGATTTTATACCGGCACAAACAACAACAAAAAAAACAAACGCGCCGGAAACTACACTTGGCCGTTTTGTGCCACACGGCACAACTAGCATCAGTGGTAAAAATAGCTCGACGCAACATAGAAATGGCTGGCGAATCGGAGCGAAGTAAAAAGCGTACTGGCGCACCATCCCGGGCATAAAACGAACCACGGGAATTCATGTTCAGCGTTGCAAACTACATGCAATTTACACGATTGTAGCCACATGCGAGTGTTTCTGATTTTATGCGCTTTTGCCATCGTTTGCTTTGAACTTGGTGCTGCGTACAGAAGCCGTTTGAAGGCAGACTGGCATGAGACCGGGATGTGCAACAAGGGTTAACGGGTGGGGAAAATGCATCAAATGATCAAATGCCAACACTAACTAAGCCTTTTGGTATGAAAAATATTGCAAACAAAAAACGTATCCCTACGCCACCGCTTAATAGCTGATAGATTTCACCCAATTGCTAGATGGCAACACTGTTCGTTAGTGGGATGCAGTTTGATCGTTCGATTGATGGGGCCAGAGACATTCGCCACATGGGGCAAAATGTGGGCGAGTATTTAAAAGTGGAAAAAAGCGATATACTTTCCCTTGCTCGGCTACTGGCAATTCCATTGTACCCGGGTTCGGTCAATTTTTATTCGTTGAAACGAACAAATAGCACGATTTCATCCATCCGTGTGACGCACCATTCCAGTGCAGCGTACCCGGAACCAGGCATTGATGCATGCTTCTGTGGCCAACTTTTCTCAGCATTCGAAGTGCAGCGTTAGAATGTTTCTAAGGTTCGGTGCGTTACGGTGAAAATGCATTTGTGGGGTTGAATAAAATGCTATGGCTTTTCAGTAGTAACTGGTGGAAGTTACGCTTACATGGAAGTGGAAAGATTTCTGTCAAATGAACTGGAAGGACTGCGTTGTCAATATGCGTGTTTACTGGGAAGCATGAAAATATGTTTCAGTTAACAGATATACATTCTACGAATTTTAAATCATGAAACAGGTAACAAAACTATTTTTTTGTAGTAGATAGTCGGGCATCCATTACCACTGGTAAAAAAATTAAAGAAAACCATCAAAATTATTAGTAATCAAATGTAAAATAAAAACAAGAAGCATAAATTAAGATGAATTAAAGCATTAAAATAAATAAAATGTAACTTAAACAAAGAAGATAGCCAAACAGAATAGCCCTAGACAAAATCATCCAAATTATTTGATGTAATAAATGCAAAACAAAGCTTTTTGTATACCTAATATATCAAATCATAGAAAACAGTATTGATAGAACAAAAAACATAAATTAAAGTTCCAAAACAGTGGAATTACAAGTATTTCAATATAAGATTAAAAAAATCAATTAGATTATCATAGGAGAATAAAGATAACATATAGAAGAAGGAGAAGACGAAACAGAAAAGTAAGCAGATATATAAGCAGAGTCGAAACAGCTGAAGTAATAACAAGTGAAATTTGGCAAACACAACCATAACAAGCAAAACAAACGAAATACTACAATTATGCAATACAAGCTATAACATTAGCAAAAGAGAAAGAAAATAATTCAAACCAAAAGGTTAATAATATTACAAGTAACTTACAAAACAAACAAAAACGCTTAAGGAACAGAAAAAGCATGTCAAAGCAAGGAAAGCAAATGTTAATAAATGTTTAAAACAAAAACAAAACTTGAAAAACAAACATAAAAAAATACAAGATGAACGAAATGATTTTTACGAATAAACAAGACATAAACTATCTACATAAAGTAACAAAATCAACAAATGTACAAACATCACAACTTGTTCTTACTATTGCAATCGTTATTAGGTAAAACTTAAAGTTACAAAAATTGGAAAACAGATAAATTAAACGTTACTTCTACCTCTTCGTGTAGCAATAAGAACGAACAAACTGTAACAAAAAACACAGATTCCAGAACACAACCAACTCCATTTCCCTCTTAGCGAAACGGCATGACCTACAAACAAAACTCGTACAAAACAAAGAACTAAACCACCAGACACCGCTGCTGTACTATTTCATTATTGCCCGCTCCCCGAATCCATATCGAATCGTTCCTTTCGGCTTTCCCCATTCGTCACGTATTTTTTGTATACCTAATATATCAAATCATAGAAAACAGTATTGATAGAACAAAAAACATAAATTAAAGTTCCAAAACAGTGGAATTACAAGTATTTCAATATAAGATTAAAAAAATCAATTAGATTATCATAGGAGAATAAAGATAACATATAGAAGAAGGAGAAGACGAAACAGAAAAGTAAGCAGATATATAAGCAGAGTCGAAACAGCTGAAGTAATAACAAGTGAAATTTGGCAAACACAACCATAACAAGCAAAACAAACGAAATACTACAATTATGCAATACAAGCTATAACATTAGCAAAAGAGAAAGAAAATAATTCAAACCAAAAGGTTAATAATATTACAAGTAACTTACAAAACAAACAAAAACGCTTAAGGAACAGAAAAAGCATGTCAAAGCAAGGAAAGCAAATGTTAATAAATGTTTAAAACAAAAACAAAACTTGAAAAACAAACATAAAAAAATACAAGATGAACGAAATGATTTTTACGAATAAACAAGACATAAACTATCTACATAAAGTAACAAAATCAACAAATGTACAAACATCACAACTTGTTCTTACTATTGCAATCGTTATTAGGTAAAACTTAAAGTTACAAAAATTGGAAAACAGATAAATTAAACGTTACTTCTACCTCTTCGTGTAGCAATAAGAACGAACAAACTGTAACAAAAAACACAGATTCCAGAACACAACCAACTCCATTTCCCTCTTAGCGAAACGGCATGACCTACAAACAAAACTCGTACAAAACAAAGAACTAAACCACCAGACACCGCTGCTGTACTATTTCATTATTGCCCGCTCCCCGAAACCATATCGAATCGTTCCTTTCCGCTTTCCTCATTCGTCACGTACCCAACGGTGTGGAAAACCTTACACTCTTACCGATTGGATTCCGACCCTTTCTTCAACCTCCATTCCGCTGCATTCGCGTCCCACCTTCATACCACCTCATACAAAACTGACCGGAAGTCTTTCACCTTCTGGCAGTGTTTCTTGCCCGGCTGAAGAATGATCAATCCATCTCCAGCTTCCCGACGCTCACGCTCACTCGGCCGCATATTATCCATCATGTCACGGTTGTGTCAAGCAAACCGTAGCACGCCCAGCCATCGTCGTATCGTAGCGACAGGCCCACGGCTCCGGCATATACGAAAGGCAACCATTATTTCATCGTCACCCCGAAATGGGGTAGCACTGCTAAAGTATGTCACCGGGATTCTGGCCACGTTCGGTGTCCGGTTATGACAAGGTTTCCGCTTCGGTTTGTACAGATGAGTCTTCTGGACCGTTCGGAACCCGGTCGGCGTAGTGGGCTCTTTGTGATACTTTATCGAAAAACGACACAAACACACGCACATACGTTAGGCACAGATAGCAGTCGGACGTTGCGCTATTTCGGAAAGCAATCCGTACGTACTTCGATCGCGCTTTCATCCCTCCGATCTCGATAATTGGAAAAGTGAGCAGAATAAAATTTCATTATCACCTTTCTTTACGTTCGGACCGGGACGCGTTTGTCTAGATTGTGTGTTCGCTCAAGACGGTAGGATGGAAGATGAGATTGCTTTGCTTTGAGAAGCTGATTCTCCATTTTGTTTCATTTATCTCTCTGTACATTCCACACCGTCGGCCTTTAAATGGCTGCTGTGCTCAAGTGGTTCAATGCTTGAATCTCTTGCTTTAACTCTTGCTATCCATTTTGTA
This sequence comes from Anopheles maculatus, assembly GCA_002091835.1. Taxonomy (NCBI): domain Eukaryota; kingdom Metazoa; phylum Arthropoda; class Insecta; order Diptera; family Culicidae; genus Anopheles; species Anopheles maculatus. Next base: position 212,491 of record KZ061573.1, on the reverse strand, counting down.
TCAAAAATGCTCAAAACATTACGAAATTCTTCATTTTAATACATTTTTAAAATAATAAAACTACAATAAACATAATTAATACATTTTTCTACCAAAAAAAACTGACATTAAGTTGCATTTAACAAACCCGAAAACTCTTCCATCCAAATTAAACAAAGAATTCAAAGAACTTATCTTTTACCCCCCATCAAATAAAGCCACATGCGTGCCAACCACCAACTAGATGGAGACGCCCAGTGTTTCATTCCAGCACGCAATGGAGGCGCCTAATACTTCTTACGCACCGAGTGGCTCCCCCCGTGCTTCTGATCTCAAAAATCTCGGGGACATTTGCTGACTTCCGTAATGCGTTACCAGAAGCAGAACCAAAAACGGAAACGGAAAGCAAAAATTGGTAACTCCTTCTCAAAAAATGGCTGCCCATCGGTAAAAGGCATCTTCCTTGCTTGCGATTTGGTGTCAAGTCACGTATAAACATGCCGTTTACAGACTATGACTCCTGCTATCCAGTTAGTCGTCGTAGTAGCGCTTCGAACTTCCCTTGCTCGCTCCCCACTTCTCCGCTAGTCTTCAAAACCATGAACCTAGTTTTATGGCTACTAAAGCAAACGTTTGTGCCCCGGCTGGCTATCATCATCATTCCCTCGGCCGACCGGCAACGGCGGTAGCGCCTGTGTAACGGAAGCGAACGGGGGGGGGCTTTATTGGCCACCAAACTTTGAAACGGTTGCCGACCGAACAAGCACAAAAAAAATCATGACAGCCGACCGATAACGGCTAACTGACTCGAAACGAAATGTGGAGCTCAATGTAGAAGAAAAACCATTAATTTTCATTCTTATGCTGGTACACACAAACGCGGTGGCACAGTTTACCCTTGACTTTGGTCGTTTGGAGGACTTGTTTTCTTGACAGCAGATGTCTTGTGTCTTTTGCCCGGGTTTCGAATCTTGATGCTGTTCAAGAAATGTAGCGAAATATATTTCATAAACTATTAAGTCTTACCTCACGATCGTGGAAGTCCAGAAAACCCCAGCTTCAAAACTTCAACCGAGCTGGTCTGATTACAAGCAAAACGTTATGTTGCATCACACAATACAAAACGGACCGGTTTACCGGTACGCCTAACTCTAGTTGCGCACGTTTTGTCAGTTTGATAGATTGTATCCTAGATACCATTCCATTTTTTCCCATTCGTTAGCGCCAACTCATGGGAGATTTATAAACGCGTATAATTTTCTGCCACCAAAGCACCATTCCCTTTTGCTGATTAGTCGTAGGAACGGATCCCAGAAAACCCCGCACCAAGTCCGAAGTGCATGACATACAAAGGGAACCGTTGCTAGCCGCCATTGCCATAAAGCAGCATTTCTTCATCACCGGAAAGAACTCAGCCCATATTGGAGGTCGCAGTTTGTTTCGGGAGCTTTTCTTTCGATGAGGCATCCTACCGAACGATATGTTCCTTACGTACCGAGCGAAGATTAATGACGTTCTGAACATGGTTGAGTTTTGTTTCCTTTCCTCGTGTGTGTGTCTGTCTGTTGTCTCTCGTCTTCCATGGCGACGTTGAGCATTTAATAGCTCACTGAACGTTTGTTTGATATATCAGTCGAGTGTAATAAACTTCCGCCAAGTGCGTCGCTGGCTCATGTTTCCTAATCGTTCGCGAGGACTTTTCTGATTTATCTTGCTTTAGCAATCAATTTAATGTAATTGAAAAATTGTGCAAACTTTCAGCAAAACTGCAATGTATTGCGAGAAGATAAATATAGCTAACAGACTTGCTTCTTTTTTCCTTCAAAGAAACATACTTTTTGCAACAAAAAACTTTCAATATTTCTGCTACTTGGTAACGTCAAACACACACACACACACTCCACACAAAGTTCGACCCCGAAACCCATGTACTACGATATGTTTCGCCAAGAACAAAACACATATATTTATATTTATGGCAACAATTTTTCTCCAAAAGTGTGCCAAATAAATCAAATCAACCAGAAAATTCGTGATTTTACATGCGCAAGCACGTTCGCGGTCTTGCTCGGCAGCGGCTGAAGGCAGACAACACATTCCACGTTAACCAGTGCCAGGCTCATTCAAAGCATCCGGAAGTAGATTGGGGGGAGAAAAAAAACCTTTCGATACATTGTGCTAAAGTATCGCGCTGCTTGAGTATGTATTGAATCGTGCAGGCATAAAGTTACTCCAGCTAACAGAGAAAAAACGGCACGAAACTGTTTTTAAGCTAAGCGTTTAAAAAGAGTTGAATAAAATGATACCAATAAAATCAAAACAAACTAATTTGCCCCAAAATCTTAACAACTCCAGCCCAATCAGCTAAGCCATACTTTGAAGTTTTATCGACCATGTTTATTTGGCGCACCATTTTGTTTTGTCCCATGCCCGCCGTAACACGATAACTTTTCGAATAGCGTGTGCGTTCAGTTGTGCTTCACGGTAAGCGTAACGACAGCCAAAAAAAAAATGCAAAATCTCACCTCTAAACGACAAAACTCTACCCGGTACCATACCTTAAAGTGGGCAAACCGGTAACTAGTAAGGCTAGCCTAGCTTCGGGTAGCTTTTTCGCATAAAATTCCTATTTTTTACACGCCTCCAACCGCTCCGGACGTATCCATCTCGGCCCAGAATCTCCATTCTGTAACGGTATCCGGTAACGGTACCGATCGAAACCCGACAAAAAAAAAACTCCATGAAGGGTTTGTCCCGAGGCCTGGGTAAGCTATTAGAAGTACCAAAGCGATCCCCACTCAAACAAAAGAAAGCGGTGGCAAAAAAAAACAAAACAAAAACAACGCACCACCAGCAGGCTGCGGATCGGGCTGGCCTGGTGAAAGATCGTATGAGTATTAAGGGATTAGAAGGGAGCCTTCCGGTGAAAGTCCACGCCACATCCCATCGGGTGAATCTCACCAGCAAACGCTGCCGTACGCCGGGCAAGCACAAGAAGCCCACCCGTAAGCACCATTGTGTAGGTTCATCCACGCCAAAATCGTAACAAAGCCCAAGCCCGAACGTTCCATCGTAAAAATCTCTGATACTAGAAGTAGAAGATTTTACCTAATACCAAAGCCCGGAAAACGAGACCACTCACCAGCCGGCGAGCATACGAACCATCAAGTCCTCCAGACACCAGGGAAAACGGTGGGTGGCGAAGTGGTGAGCCGAAAGCTGAACGGTTCGGCAAAAGTTACCGATCCCTTGGACCAACTTTTTTACCCTGGGCCTGGGATCGTAAAACCGAAAACCGTGCAAACGAGACAGGGCGAAACCAACTCCGCACAAATGGTTCTCGCGAAACTTTCCAACGGATACTGCTACTAGCTGAGTTGTTTTTTTGTTGGTCCTCCTTTACGTTCTCTCTCTCTCGCTCTCCCTTGAACGTGGTCAAAATCCCAACGAGCGTCATCCCATCGCAAAAAAAAGTGTTCCTCCGAGACCCCACATCAAACGCACCCAATAAGTTGGGACGGTAGCAGAGAAGCAGCAAAACTAAGGACACCAAAAAACCCCCCCAAAAACAATACATGACAAGCCTCACCAAATAGGACGGGACCGCGCACTACGCAAACAGGACACCCTGTGCAACTGAACCGCTCATAAAATTAGATCATCAAATCTATAAAAATAATCAACGACAGCGGAAACAGGATGGTGGCACGAGTGGCAAGATTTAACGTCAACAGCCTTCCACGGGCCCGCATGTGGACGCCCAAGACGATGCCCATACTCACGGTGCCGAACGTGAACTGTCGTAAAACCTCGAAGCGAGCGCCCAGAGAAGAACAAAACAAAAATGACTACAAAACGGTGAAGGTCCCATCATACCGTGATAAAAGTCAACTGAGTCATCGGTTTTAGTGAGTGACTTTTTTTTTGCTGGAGGCCTTGCCTTGCTCAAACGCAAAAAGGTTTGTCTCGGGGGACCATTCTCGCGTACCGAGCGAGCCACGGAAATCGTTGACAGGAACAATAAGCAGTCCATTCGGCGTAAGTGTACGCAATAATGAAACGCGACACCGCAACGGCCGCTCGGTACGCGAGAATGGTCCCCCGAGACAAACCTTTTTGCGTTTGAGCAAGGCAAGCAAACCCCCAGCAAAAAAAAGTCACTCACTAAAACCGATGACTCAGTTGACTTTTATCACGGTATGATGGGACCTTCACCGTTTTGTAGTCGCTTTTTTTTTGTTCTCTGGGCGCTCGCTTCGAGGTTTTACGACAGTTCACGTTCGGCACCGTGAGTATGGGCATCGTCTTGTACTAAAATTGCAAACACGTTTACGGCAGATGTAAACGTCGAATATGGCGAAGATGCCAGAAAAGATATTTCTTTATTACTCTGATTGAAAGATTTTCCTCTCAGGAAGTATTACTTGACTTCTGTCTGTTTTGGGTTACCGTTTTTTTTACGAACCAAAATGCATTTTCTTGTGATAATATCATAACGCCAACAGTAGACTTGCTGCGTCGGGAATTTTATGTTCCAGAAAAGATTGTAAAAAGAAGCCACCGAAACATGTTCCGTGAACTGCGTTTATAGTACTTCCTCTGTAAATTCCTGGCGCGGGTAATTTGGTACGTTTCTTTGAACCAATCAAAATGCACTTAACATTTCAACGTGCAGGTATTAGATCCCTTCAAAACAGCACATTTTCGAGTGTGTAAAATATAATTAATCCTCCAAGCTATCCGATGGGACTTACTTACTGCAAATTGAAGTTGCAGATTATATATTCCTGCTACGTTGGAGCAATATAAGTTCTGGTGTTTGAATAGAAATAGAATAGGTTTCTTCAGATTAAAGTGCCTTGATTGTTGATCTGAGGCAGATGATGTCTACAATAAAGTACGTCCGGACAGCATAGTTTTAGCGTTCAACGTGAAGCAGTTTGATAGAATTTGCTTCTGACTTTATGGACATTGCTAAAATTGCAAACACGTTTACGGCAGATGTAAACGTCGAATATGGCGAAGATGCCAGAAAAGATATTTCTTTATTACTCTGATTGAAAGATCTTCCTCTCAGGAAGTATTACTTGACTTCTGCCTGTTTTGGGTTACCGTTTTTTTTTTTACGAACCAAAATGCATTTTCTTGTGATAATATCATATAGCCAACAGTAGACTTGCTGCGTCGGGAATTTTATGTTCCAGAAAAGATTGTAAAAAGAAGCCACCGAAACATGTTCCGTGAACTGCGTTTATAGTACTTCCTCTGTAAATTCCTGGCGCGGGTAATTTGGTACGTTTCTTTGAACCAATCAAAATGCACTTAACATTTCAACGTGCAGGTATTAGATCCCTTCAAAACAGCACATTTTCGAGTGTGTAAAATATAATTAATCCTCCAAGCTATCCGATGGGACTTACTTACTGCAAATTGAAGTTGCAGATTATATATTCCTGCTACGTTGGAGCAATATAAGTTCTGGTGTTTGAATAGTTAAAAGAAATAGAATGATTTCTTCAGATTAAAGTGCCTTGATTGTTGATCTGAGGCAGATGATGTCTACAATAAAGTACGTCCGGACAGCATAGTTTTAGCGTTCAACGTGAAGCAGTTTGATAGAATTTGCTTCTGACTTTATGGACATTGTGAAGGAGGACTTGATGGCACTTTTAGCATAAACATGATAACATTCAGAGACTTGGATTCTCTTAGGCAGTCCTCGCGTAGATCCTGTCGCACTTCTGCTTCTGGATAAGGATAACTGATCTCAGAAAAGCGGAGGCGGCCCGGTGGTACATACGATAGCGGCGCCGGTCTCCACACGGCAGGACCAAGGTTCGAATCCCGTTGGACCGCCTCCCAGTACGCAGGACTGACTATCCAGCTTCGGGTAAAACTATGTCACAGAAAGCTAGCAATAACAGTACCTTACGAGAATGTCGTGCCAAGGAAGAAAAAGATCTCAGAACATTAAAAAGTTTATTTTCAGACCTTCTGGATAAGTTCCAATTTTCATCATACAACATATTTCGAGGCCTCTCTAAATCTGTCACTTTTAAGATAATATAAGGATTAACAGATTTGAAACTACTTAATGTAACATTAGTAAGTAATCTCAAATATGTTTTTCTTAGTACACAAATATATTCTAAAAGTTTGCACAATATATCTTGATAAACGATGATAAATGACATGATTGACTGTTATACACATTTCCTTATCGAAAAATAATTAAACTCTTTGTGGAATGAATTGTTCAGCAGCACAAAATTGCTCTCGACCTTTGTGTGCTCTTGCCATCACGGACTCATTCACTTCGATGACACATTGAAATTGTATACAACCGTTCACACCACTCGGTACCCGGGCGCTACACATCGGCCATGGTTCCTATCGGTCCAAACAAGGTGTAAACTGATCCGACGTCTGCATGCACGACGTCCCGTACATTCAAGGATACACCCTTGAAATAATAAATAAGCAGGTGACGATGAAATGACACCGGGCTGCGGTGCCATCGAGGGCACATCCAAAGACTCGAGAGACAGAGAGCGATGGTAGGAAAATCTGAACACAGTTTCAGCTTTTTTTTTTTTGGTGTGCGCTTCTTTTATTATTGAATTGGTTCATCGTTTTCGAGGTGATGAAGCTTGAAGTCGGGCTATCGAATGACGATGGTTTTTCAAGACGCCTCGTCATGATGGCAGCGCTCGCAAGTGCCACTCGGGCTGACATTAAAGATTTAACATCTTCACTTTCTGCGATCACAACGCTGGGTCGTCGAGGTTGACGATGATGATATTGGAGCCTGCCTTTATTGGGACCGAGATTTCATATCACGCTTTAAAGCTCAATGGCAATGGGTCGTTTTTTTGTGTGAAATTAGAAATGATTTTGGTTTTAAATTAAACTCAATTTTTCTTTTCCCATTTGCAGGTTGTTTAGCACACAAGGATGCCGTTCGCAGCCAGGCCAGCAGAGCAGTAGAACATATGTTCCACCGAATGTTAGATAATAATCAATTCGTCAACGATTTTCGTTCGGATCACGGTACGCTACGTGATGCAATACTGGCGAAAATATCGGCGAAGCGGAAAGCAACGCCATTTTCCACTTCGAAACGAATGACTGCCGCAGTAAGTGCAGCCAACAGTAGCCGTAAGACAAATGTAGCGTATAACAATTTAGATAACGTTTTACATACCGGTGAGAAACTGCGTGCTGGAACTGCTTCAGAAAACCCGTCGAATTTCCAGCATGTTCCGAAGTTAGCTGGGAGCGAGCTCCATCCGTACGATGTAAATGATCCTTCTAGATTTCGACGACACAGAAGATCGGCAAACACGGCAGATAGAGTCAAGAGCCACTCTGCCCAGACAGTCCCCAACACATCCTCACCGTCCTCCGTTCACGATGGAGCATCCTTTGTAGACAGGACGGACGACATTCCCATACCTACGACGACCGATCCCATCAACTTCAACGGTGGTGATGCACGGAATCACAGTAGGCGTACCAACGATGACACTAATACTAGCACCGAACACAAAACAAGCCCAGCTGTGATCGATAGTTTAAAAGCGAGTAATTTAGATCAACAAATTAGCCGAATCCCGCCAGCACTCGGGGACGCATCGCCCAGGATAGCTCGCCCGTTGGGAAATTCTCCAACAGTTGACGCACTAAAAACTGCACAAACTTTCCCGCCAACGAATGTACCCCCCGGGAAGATGCATCCACTTACACACTTGGCCGACGGTTCAACGGAACGAGCAATTACACCGTCGCATTCTTCGGTGACAACTGACAGCCACCATTACGGCCACCCCGTCCAACCACCCGGTGCCGGTGAGCCAAGTTTCATATTGCTTGCCGACAGCGTCTACATTACACCGGGACACACCCACCGCAATGGCACCGACCCGCCGTTCCCGTCGACCTACCCGCGCCATCCGTCCACCAGGGATCTAACGCTCGACACTGCTACGGCCATTTTCGGTGGGCGAAACTTTGACGAACAAATCATCTTTCTCAATGGACCGGATCTGCTGGAGACAAGTGTCGAACAGGAGTCATCAGCTTCCCCGGCCGACCAGGGTCGCCGACTAATGGGAAAAGTTGTGCGAGCGGTGCGCCCACCCGGTGAACCGGTCGGAGACGAACACATACCGCGCGAACAGGAACTACCATTAGCTCTGCCATTGAGACCAATCATTCGTGACCCGGCGGAACAGCAGCTGGCGGAGGACAATGTGGTGCTGGTGTACGCCGACCAGCACGAAACGGTGCGGCTAAACTGTGAGGTCGACGCAGATATTACGACGGGTGTGTGGCTGAAGGACGGCCAGATAGTGCACGCGATGGACAAGAAGTCACGAACCGCTGATATCCGGTTTGTGCGCGAATCGTTCGGTGCGCTGACGATCTCGAACGTGATGCTGGAGGACGATGGGGTGTGGCAGTGTGAGGCGGAAAATGCGCGCGGATTCTTCTTCAACGGGCGGCCAATAAAGCTGATCGTGCTGGGTAAGTTGGGCGATGGAAAGCTGCCCGGGATAGCTGGAAGGCGCTACAGTCGCACTATGGGGTGAGGTTTGGACCGATTGTGGGCGAAATTGGCTTTTTACTTGGTGTTTCATTTGAAGCGATTGAAGACAAATGTTTGTTAATACAAACTTTGACGTTCAGAGGGCGCAACTGAGCAATTAGTGACAGATGTACACGAGAGCTATTTTCTTCAATGATTTATTATCCCTATTTTAGTTTTTACAACATTTCTGTTTTATTTTGATGTGAATAATATTTTTTATAAAAGAAATCTATATTAATTTATTATGATTTAATCTATATAATTATTTTTGACCTCACCAAGTAAATAGTGCCACAGTCACAGTCTGGATGAGTCGCCCAGATCATGTCAAAAGTTCAAGCTCTCATCCTCCCCAGATCCCAGACCAAACCCCCGTGCAGGCAACTCGTTAAACGAAAGAGCACGCTGCAACTACGGATTGATTCTTATTGAAACCCACCGGAAACAGGGGCACCACTGTCTTCTACCTAGCACCGAGACGAGCTATGAAGCGAACGGGAGCTAGGAAATGAAGTTTTAGCGCTGCAGCCACTTTTTTGGACGAATGCTCTTTATGGACTTTGATGGTTCGATTTTCTTTTCATTTTCGGTTCACTGTGTTTTTTGTTATCTTACCGGAAACAGAAGAACAAACAGCTTGGCAAACTAAATCAATCTCTTTTGGCTCGTGCGAATACGTGCGGAGGCTATACGTTTCTTTTTCAGTTAGTGTTCGTTTGTGCTTCTTGCGTCAATCCATCTCCGGGACCTTGAAATTGGATTAAGACTCAAGGATATAAGAGCAAAGTTTTCATATTTCGCAATGATAGCACTTTGGCAGTGTGCCTTCCTTAAAATTAATGCCATTCCAGATCATTTGACTTTTCTCTTCATCGCTAGTAGCGCTCAGCTCGGCGTTCGTGCACTGTGCTCCTGTTTAGCTGGTCGACTTCCCGCAAATCCGAGGTGATAAAAATAAATCACAGTTTTTGGGAAACATTACTGATTCTTCCTTCGAGTAGCGGTGCTCAAACGGGAAGAACAAAAATTGCGCCACAGCAAGAAAAGATGCTTTCTTGTGCAGTTTGAAAGATTTCAATCACGACTTCAACCCTCCCCATTCCCCTTGCAGATCCACCCAGGGAGCCATATTTGCTGATCGATTCTCGGCGACTCGATGCGGGCAACATGTTCATCCCGGTGAAGGAAAACTCCGAACTGACGCTCGCCTGCGTCAGCGAGGGAGGCAACCCGAGGCCGACGCTTACCTGGGAAGTGCTGCTGAGTCCCGGCATCGACAGACACGCACAGAAACTATCGAACGACGTGCTGGAGCTGCAGGAGATCAAGCAGGAAAAGGTTAGTTAGCTACCGGGTTATGGTCGGCAGTCGGTGTGAGAAGAGCGGCGAGAGGAAAAAAACTTTTCCAACCCCCCAAGACAAGCAATAACCCCGTACACCGAGAATGGATAGCACTTTTGAGCTTGTCGAATCCGTTAAAACTCGCTACACCGCTATCCCGGGTTGCGAAATGAAACATTTTTGCAGTACGTACATCGACAAGGACGTAGCTCGGCTGTTTTTTTTCCGTCGCTCATCTGTGCATGTGACATCGACTGCGCCCGAATGTTATGCAATGCGCAAATGCAACACGTACACGGAGATATTCATCAACGCTCGCTTTCTGCTTTCCAGGATTCGGCCGACAAGGAACCGTACAAGATCAACGCCGGTGCGATATCGGAGGCCCGGTTGCCCGCCGTCTTCCGGGTGCATCACAACGCCCGCATCCTCTGCATCATGGAGCATCCGACGCTGAAAGTACGCCAAAACGCTTCGATTCTGCTGGATGTGCAGTGTGAGTGGAATTTTTCATTAGCCATATCAATGGCCACCCACACACCACTCGGGTTTTCTCCGGTATCCGGCCGAGTGCGTGCTGTTGAGTCAGCGCTCGGGTTGCCTTTTTTGATTTCGATTCCGTTTGCGAAATATGAACTGCTGCAGGAGGTGCAGAAAAAAAGCTTTTCCTTTTTTTTGGGGGGGTGTGCTTTTTCCGGGAATTTTCGGTACATTTCACTAACTTTTCTAATACTCCGGCTCTCTACTCTGGCACCCGCAGATACACCCTCGTTTGCGATCACGCGAACGCCCGGCTTCGGGTATCCGCTGCGGGAAGGCATCGAAGTTTCGCTCAAGTGTGATGTCGACTCAAACCCGCCCAGTACGCCACTGTGGCAGAAGGACGATGGGGATCCGCCGGTACCGCAGACGGGCGATGGATTTCTCAACTTCAGCTCGATCCGGCGGGAACATTCGGGCTGGTACAAGTGTACCTCGAGGCATCTCAATTTTCAGTACTCGAGCATCGGATATTATCTCAGCGTGCGATGTGAGTATGCGTCTTGTGTGATACGTGTGTGTGTGAGCAAGTTGTACAACGATGGCCGTAGTTCCAATTTCGCTTTGAGATTAGTTTTTCGAACTCGGCAAAACGAGGAATTAAAGCTGTCCTTGAGCATATTAAAAGCAATGGCCTTTCGAGTTGCCAGCAGCTACTCGGAGTATTTTCCTACAGTAACTCAGACCCGGGACCCGACTACTTCCTGGAAGTAGTTTATATTCCAGCGTTACCAACATACCACCACATCGACCACTATTTACCATCATGTGAACAATCATTCACATTAATTCCTGGAACTTGTCTGCTAATCAAGCTGTTTATCTTGCTTCTCGCATTTCCCAAGACGACCCAATCGATGTTACGTCGGAACCGGTGGAACAGGATCTTTCCCTCTCACCGTCCTCATCATCTTCATCCTCGCCCGCATCGTCCTCCGCCGCCTTCACACCCACCAACGGTGCAGGAGCTTCCGCCGGTGGCCCATTCCCGGGCAGCGTACCGATCGGAACCAACTCCTTCAAGGCCGGTGGCCAAATGGAAGTCGAACTCGGTGGTTCCGTTACATTGCAGTGCCCGCAAGGTAAGACGCCCGACCAAATAAAACTGTGAAGATTAAATTGTTCAAAACTTTTGCCAACGCCTTAGCTTACAAGCCACCTCCGCAAAAGGAGGCTCGGTCCGAGACACGTTGCGCTTTTTAAGAGACTCGACTGCATATGCGCTTACCTGATAGGGATAGCCCGTTCGCACAAGAAAAAACGGTCCCGATGACTTGCCGAGTCGAATCTTCAAGCATTTCCGTACGGAACTCCTTCTTGGGTCACAGCCAACACCCACTACAACACACAGAAGCACAACTTTTCCCGTTTACATTTGCAAAAACCTCGTCTGGTGTCGCCCGAAGCGCTGCTCATGGCTCGAACAGGGAACGAAATGAATGCATGACTTCTTGTTTTTATTCCTCCCTCTCTCTCTCTCTCTTCAGCAAGACATTGCTTGCGCTTGAAAATTATGTGACATGAAGCTATCAACTTGCAAAACCAGACGGTTACCAGGAACGACTTCCAAGGTTGCCGAGTTGGCATGTCGAATAATTCTATCGGTGCAATTCGTTGAACTAACTTTCAACTTAAAATCCCCTTCAGAGGCAAACTCGGATGATTTACATACTGATCCCACACCAACCGAAACCAACGCCATGTGCCGAGTGCCGTGTCTCGCAAACGCTGCAAATGGAATCAAAATTACAACCTCAAGAGCTTAGCACGGTCGCTGCTAGCAAAACTGCATTCTGGGAAGTCTAGACAAGCCACTTGAAGCAATTGTATCTATCATCTGTTCGCAATCCATTCGCGTCGATAGGCCATCCGGTACCCCATCTCGAAGCTGCGAAAGTTTGGCCGATGATCCGATTTAGCATCAACTCACTTTTTTATGGTAATGATAGAAAACTCGGTACCTAGCCGAGCCTATCCGCCCGAACTTTGTACTTATAGGTGGCAAAAGTTCTTCACCGGCATTTCGCCACCGGGCGGAAGTTTTCGAGTGTCTCGATCGTCAGGTCTTTTGGAGAGGTTTTTATGGTTAGTTTATGGTATGTTTTGGTTTAAAAATAAAGTCCTCTTGTAGGTATTTAGTTAGTTCTTTCTCTTTTCAAGGTTTTTGATCGCAATTGTTTAAGTAAACGATAAGATATACTTAGCAGATTATAAAATATGGGTGTCTAATGAATCTTCTAGGCTAACTTTATAGCAGATCTAATAGAAGAACTAGTTTATAGTAGATCTCTAGCATCAAGGATGTGTAACGATTACTAAAGACATGGGTAGCTGTCATAAAGACTAATTTATAGCAGATCTTACAACCAGTGTGCATACAACTAAGATTCTTTGTTTTATGGCACATTTATAGTAAAAGTTGACTCTCAAATACCAAAGCCAATAATAAGGAATTTGTTAGAAACTTAACTCAACTAAATGTATTCCACAACGATCAACACATTAAACTGAAATAAGTCCAAATTAAAACCTACCTTCCTCACATTGCGAACTATCATTAATTCTATTAACACCGTAAATCTACTATCTTTCATGAAATCAATAAAAAACGAATTCCCACACTCCTTATCATCCGTCTCCGCTTACAGGTTCACTCGGTTGCTGGTCGCATCTGGATTCGGCATCGGTTCGCCTGAAAGGACCCGGCACGGGCAGCTACGCCCAAACCGGTCAGCTCTCGCTAAAGGACGTCGTCTACCAGGATGCCGGCACGTACAAATGTGTCGGCCAGAGCACTGGCAACCGCAAAAAGCTCGAAGTGCCTCCACCGATATCGACTGCGGTCAGAGGTAAGTGAGCGGCAAAAAAGTCAGAATCTATTTCCCCGAGAACCGGCGATCGGGTCAACTAGTTTTTAATTGTGCACTCGAAACATTCGCCCACGGACACATACTCCCCGTGACCCATTCGAGGGTTATTGAATATTGGCTTCGTTTCAGAAGGATTCGGTTTTTTTCTTTCTCTATGTTGCTGTCCAATGTTTTGTTTCGCTTACCTTTTGCGAATGGCTCACTCGAGAACGACCGTGCACCGTGACCGGCGTAGCCGCGAAATAAAGCGATAAAGGTTTCGTTCAGCCTGAATAGCCGCACCGCACCGAGGCCAATTCTTTCGCTTCCGGCCATCTAGCCACACGGGCAAAGAAACCGCACCGGTCGTGCATTGCCATTTCTTGGAAACAAACAGTAAAAAAAACACACACACAGTATTGCAACTGAACCACTTTTTCCAACAAGAACACTCGACCACGGGTGCAGTGTTTCCGTTTGGTTTCGTTTGGCCATTCGGCTCCGGAATCGATTGGAACTCGCGGTTCGGACTATCGAGCTCGAGATGCATCGACCCTAAAGACCCGCCGCCATCCTTCGGTCAGCTCAAGCACACGGAGCTTATCTATCGATAGAGTTGGCTGGAACACGGCCGGTACGCGCTCGCAAGACTTCACTAACGAGTCGCCCATTTCTCGCAACAGCGAGAGCTTTATGTTAGACACCGCAACGAGCTATTTATTGCTGTCCACTCCCACCGATGTGGGACGGTTGTGTGCCTTTGAAGGACAGTGAAGTTATTTGTCCCGTCCCGGGTCAAAACCCCCGGCCCAGCTTCAATGCTGGCAAATGGCCAAAGGTTTGAACCTAACCTAACATTATTGTCCGTAGCTCGCTACCACGGACGAATCGAGAAATCATTCCCGCCACAAAAACGGCCTCGATACACAACGATGCTAGTAAGCAAAACCAACCCATCCGTTGCAGTGTGTTTTTTTTTTGTAGTTGTTATTGTCCTCTTTCCTTTACACTAGCTTTTTTGCGGTTGTAAAGCATAAAAAACACGGGAACAATAAAAACATCGAAACAACGGTGGTTAACCTTTTTGTTCTTCTGGAAAGGGAGTCTTTTTCTCTCTCTCTCTCTCGTTTCGTTGTAATCCTTACTATTCCATTTCAAAACGTTTTAACAGTCGTTTAGAAGCATGGTTATTTTCAGGGTAGCGGGACACACCGTACACGAATCGACGATGTGCATTGTGCATTGGCCCACAAAACGGCATCGTTACATCGCCATTGTAATGAATAATGGAGTTCTATTGTTGTGGGTTCGGTTCTTGGTTCGGTTCGCGAAGTCGAAGTTGAAGCGGACTGTTTCTGCTACAAACAAATGTTTTTAAAGATGCAGACTTGGTCGTATAATAAAGCGAACGTGGAATATGATATCCCATTTGTATCAGATGATATCACAATTGACAACATTCTTCCATTATTAATATCTCATTTTGCGTAAAAATTGGCTCTGAAACAATGAAATGCAGTTGTATCAGATGATATCCCGATTGTAGCAGATGATATCATAAACTAATACTACAATAAGTGAGAAGAATAAAACGCATAATTCGGGCTTTCAACATACATAAGGTGACTGCTATAAAAGTCTGAAGAATAATAGATTTTCTGATATCATCTGAAACACTGCTTAAAACACTTTTTATAGTACATAAATACTAGTATTCTAAAAGAAACATTTTTAATTTATTTGTGCAGAAATCCTAGCAAATTCTGATGTATCTATTACCTTGAAAGAACGAATTTTATTACTCCACTCGCCAGCTTTATTTGAGTGCCAGTTTTCTCTCAAATTAAAACCCTCGTACTTAAGATGAAAGGCTACTAAAAATATGCAATTCTTACCCGTCCCCGTTCGCCTTCACAAGCTCCTGCCCGTGCTTTTATAATACTGCAGCACGGTCCAGCCAGAACATGGTCTCTTCTTTAAAAGACGACAACGGAAGGCAGGAAAAAAGGCCCTCAGACTAGACGTACGCTGACGCAAAAGAGGGACTATCTTCAAGACTCCGAAATGAAATAGTGTGTCTGAGTGTTGCCAGTAATTCGTGCAGTTGAAAATGAATGAACTGAAAAGCTAGCGCGCTGCGAATGGGGTAGCAACAGCAGCAGCAGAAACATACAAAAGCCGTTCGTTAGTATTTGCTTCGTTTTCTGAAGATAAAATTGGCGGCAATATAGTTCCGGACCACCAAAAAAAAAAACGCTACTAAAAATATGCAATTCTTACCCGTCCCCGTTCGCCTTCACAAGCTCCTGCCCGTGCTTTTATAATACTGCAGCACGGTCCAGCCAGAACATGGTCTCTTCTTTAAAAGACGACAACGGAAGGCAGGAAAAAAGGCCCTCAGACTAGACGTACGCTGACGCAAAAGAGGGACTATCTTCAAGACTCCGAAATGAAATAGTGTGTCTGAGTGTTGCCAGTAATTCGTGCAGTTGAAAATGAATGAACTGAAAAGCTAGCGCGCTGCGAATGGGGTAGCAACAGCAGCAGCAGAAACATACAAAAGCCGTTCGTTAGTATTTGCTTCGTTTTCTGAAGATAAAATTGGCGGCAATATAGTTCCGGACGAAAAAAAAAAAAACGACATACAAGCTCAAAAGAAAGTCAGTTACAATTTCTTCCTTCTGACGGCGGCGATTCTTTCCGAGTTGAAGGTTCTTTCACATCATGTTCGTTGCAGAACAAACCTGCTTTTAGTTTTTTTTTGCCCCTTTCTTGCATTCATCCTGATTTCCAGTATGGACCGTCTTTCAGCTTTCTTGCATTCATCCTGATTTCCAGTATGGACCGTCTTTCAGACATAAACTAGTTTGATGGACGGGAAAACCAAAACAAGCCTTCGCTTGAATCAAAATAGTTGATGGGAAGTTTCTTGTAATTTTTTTTTCGCTTCCCCAGACTAGGAGACTGCTAGTTGAGTGCTATTCGAATGGCCAACTGTGTAGCAACTACAGACGCACTACTGTCCAGCAAGAGTTTTCGAAGAATTGTAGAACGATTCCTCGACATAGCTCCTTGGAGATGAGTTGCAGCTTGTTTCGTGCTTAGATACCATATTTCAACACAATAGCGTCTGGCCGTGGACCGTATACTGACCAAAATATGTTCATTTCGGTATTCAATCGTATCTTATTAAAATCCTACATGAATCGCCTGTCTGGAAGACATGCTCCTATAACTTCGAACTGTTGGAACTCTTGAGCTTCTCTTCAAGCATTATTAAAAGCTAACAAAAACCATCATTAAATGTAACACGAAAATTAGAAACAAACTTCATGTCGCATCGCTTTCACGCACACTCGCCCAGTTTATTCTTCAATCGCTTTATATCGCAACGCAATGATTAAAAACCATTTTCGGACCGGGTGTTTTCTTATTTTCGCCCCACCCCCCCGGGCAATGGAAAGTGATCCATTTGAAGATGAAATAAATTGTTGACGTGGTCACTTCTGCCCGTAGCACCCGACAGCACCGTTGGCCGTTAATTTCTCGTCAAGAAACATTCACCAAATTTATTTGACGCTGACTAATGACCCTGCTCCAAACGCATATCGCTTGTCGCTGTTTCTAGTCACTAAACACCTTTAGCTTTGCTTCCTTTTTTTTTTTTTTGCTGTCCGAATGCTGAACGACGAGAACGGGAAAAAAGATATTCTCATTTCGAGCGATAAGAAGATTGAAAAAGTGGAACACTAATCATCTCCAAACGCTCCCCAAATGGAACATTTCGTTTTTCTGCTTTCTTTTTTCCTTTGTGTGAAGGTCAAATGAGGGACAAGGGCGAGAGACTTCGAGCGATATGAGTGGAAAATAAATGGTCCGCAGCCGGTGCACCCTTTCTATTTGAAATGATTGATCCTTTTCCTCCTTTTTCGGGGGGATTTTTTCAAATTTATATTTTTCTGTCTGTGTTTGCTCCAATAAATTGTAATCTTTATTAAATATTTCACTGTAAGTGACTGTATAAATTCATAATTATTGTCCAGTAAACTAAAGAAATAACTTTTCCTTCGGGAAACATTATTTAAAAAATTCTTTCTCGGAATCATGTGCCTCTTTATGTGTCTCTTGTAACGACTTTTATTCCATGTTTCACTTCTCAAACACCAAAAACTCCAAACTGATCGATCAAAGAGCGAATTGCGAAAAGCGAAGAACAATTTGTAGCCGCGAGGTTCCAATTTTTCATTCGATTGCGATGGGTTTCCCCACCGTCCCTTGTTTTCCCTGGCCACCCCATATTAGCCTCACTTGATGTCAAATTTATTCCGATTTGCTGCGACAAAGGAAAGGCAATAAAAATAAGGCCCGCCGGAAAAGTACTTCGTATGCGGTGAAGCATTTGTTTCCCTTACCATCGACTTTTGTACGTCTTGGGTTGCTTGCGCCAACGCCCAAACCCCAGCCCCTCCCCAGCAAACGGCTGCTGGTCGAAAGGTCCATCCCGAGTTAAATGGTCAAACTTGTGCTATCTCCGTGCTGCCAGGAGCCATCTTTTGACATATTATGATGGCGGATGCAAAGGACAGGATAGAAGGGAGCAAAAAAAACTTCCCCAAGACAAGCCTGGTACAGGGTGGCTGAAAGAAGAAGAAAAAAAGCAGGGAAAAATTCTTCATTTGTCCTATTTTTCATGTACATCCTCGCTCGCTCCCGTGGCATCATAAAACGTTTCCAACCTACCCCAGCCCACCGGAGAGGTTGGCAAAAGAAGGTACCGCAATAATAATAATCATAATGATGACAGAAAATGGACCGAAAATTTACCTTCCGAGCTATTTGCCGTCACGCAACAAAACCGGACCCGTTCGGAACGTGGGCATACAAATTGGTAGAAGAATAGATCCCTTTCTATTTTCGGTATGGCACAACCAGGCTCTTCGGTGGACGGATTTTTCCAAGAAAACTCTTTACAGCATGCCGTTTGTCACAGTTAAACGGATGAAAAGTGTGGGCAAATTTATCACACGCAGCTTACTGTCTCTCATGTCCGAAAGTCGCTTTATTTGGGTGCGGTTTTCCACAGAAACAAAACATTACAGGTAATCAAGGTGCTGTCACAGACAGCCATGTCGATTTATTTTTAAATCGTTAATGAAACGTGGTTTGTATTAACCGATTCAAGCATTTTAATTACAACAGTAGTGTGATTTTTATGTGTGTTTCATGCCTTCCTTTCTTGCTTCTGGGCAAATATGGAGGCGCCCAGTACTTTATAAAGTACCGGGCGCCTCCATCCATAAATTTAGTGTATGATTATTGAAGCATGTTATTTTATATGTGAATGGACGTCAAGCTGTCAAAAATTCCCAACTAAAAGTATTGCAAAGCCAAAACCACCTTAGAATAAGGTATTTCATTATATTAAACTGAAATATTGTTTAGTTGTATCAAGTACTGGGCGCCTCCATTCATAATTAACTATTAAGTAAAGGATTTACAAATTTTACGACTGAACATCGCTTAATGAAGAAGTTTAAAAATAACTTATTCTAGGTAAAATGAAAATTTGTGAAGGAAAACTTTAAGACTCTGAGAATAAGAGAAAAAGCTCAAAAAGTCGGGTGTTTTTCCATCCACCCTTGTATCAGCTTCAAAATCTCAGTTTGTTTTTAAAGCAAGCTGCATTTTTATGCACAAGAAGCATTCCATTTGCTCCGTACCGTCGCAAGTGCATCTCGGTGTGGTTTCACTTACAAACCACGGCAGGGAAACTTCCAGACACTGACGGTTATCATCCCTCGGCCTTTTACCCAGCTTTCGGTACCGAGGTTAAAGCTATTAGGATAATTAAAATATTACCATACCATTTACGAGATTAAAGCAAACCGACAGCCCCGAAAACAAAGATTGAGCGTACGGCACGGTGGTAGACGAGCGTCCGAAGCAGCCCGAACGGAAAGTGAAAAATCAGCCAACTTATGATGCCGGGTGCCATCGCCACTGCCCGCTGGGATGAGAGAAATTCGAAGTTACCGGCACGGACACGATGCTAAAAGCAAAAACCGTATCCTCCTGCCACGATCGACAACTTCAAACCCCCAAATCAAATAACGATGCGCCCACGTTGGGCGGAAAAATTCGCATTCGAATGGCGCTGAGGAGTAAAACGAAGAGGGAGAAAAAAAACGTTGTTCACCCAATTGCCGCTGATTTCAATTAACCCATACTCGCTCGTACTCTTTGCTTCCAATTTTTACTTCCTCGGAAAATCTTGCGCCGCTTCGAGTTCGTTCGATTCGGGGTTTATAAACGTATTGACAATGGGCGTAAGCAACTGCTGCTGGGTTCAACTGAAATGCGAAGACTGAAAGCTACGCGGTAAGGGCAAAAGTTGAAAATTGAAATCGAAGATAATCACCATAAGCCAGGACTTGCACATACCGGAAGCATATCGTATCGGTCGCTGGTTGGTTGGGTGAGCTTAAGAAAGCCGCAACCATCCCCCCGGGACAGCTCTCCCCAAATGCAGCTCCTGGTCGAAAAGAACTCGAACGAGGGCGAAAGGAATTGGACGAATCCGGTAGCATCGTTAGCCCGGATTTCATCGCATCGCTACGCTCCCGTCGATACTCGGGCGTGCTGCCTGTGGCACTTCCGACACCGAACTAGCAGTAATAATAACAACAAAAAATAATCCTTTAATATCCTTCTTCTGTCAATCCGTTCGCCAGTATTTCACTGCGATTCCGCTACCAAGGGGACCGTATTGGGGACGTTCGATCCTGCCCCCGGTGCAGGGTACATGGAAATGATTGAATTAAAATTACTTAAGCTGATTTCGGTACCGGTACATTTCCATCTGCAACTGTACGCACGGTGGCAGGCGAAATGCTGCAGCAGGATCGTATAGAGTTAGAGTTTTGTCTTGTTTGTCCGACTTCTTTGTAGGCTCTTCGGGAGTCCTTCAAGGATGCATCCTTAGTCCCATTTTATTTTTGTTATTTGTCAACGACTGTACCTCCATCCTCCCCGCCGAAAGTTTTTGTTGTTTTACGCAGATGATCTCAAGATTTTCCTTCCTATGACCTCGTCTGCTGACTGTTGCTTTTTCCTTACGCGCCTTACTGTAGCGTGCAACACCAAGCCATATGCGCAATAAGTCAAATTGCATACAATACAAATTGCATGCAGCAATTGCATTCAACACAATAGAAGCTCAGAACACCCAAATCGAACACAAATTAAAACAACACATAAGTCTGCATAACCCAGTTCCATTACCACCTTAAGCCAACCCAGGTTTCACGATTAAACGCGATTATTCACGTTTAAGCAGAAAAGACATAACACTTTACCATAAGCAAAAAAGGTTTCCACAGTCAAGAAAATTGTGTCAAAGCAAACTGTGTCAGTTAACTCCACGTAAAAACAAATAACTCATTACAACTGTCCAACCAGGAAGTTACTTTAGGTATGTTCACACACTTTAGGACCCACCAACAATTTGGTAAACAGCTAGGAATTTAGGTTAGTGGAAATTTCCGTAACAAAATGTTCTCACGAGTTTGCTAAGAATTTTGCTATATAAATTAAAGAACCACCGTCCAACAAAGCAGTCTCGTTCGGACAGCATGTGTTGCTGGACGATCGTTTCTCAAGAACAGCCCAACAGTCTCGTTCGGACAGCAAGTGTAGCTGGACGATCGTTGATCACCAACAGCTCAACAGTCTCGTTAGGACAGCAGTTTCGTGCGTTCGTACAGCTAAGTGATCAATAAAGTGATGTGTTAAATAAAACCGAACATCAGTGCCTCAATACACTTATTGGAATATCACAAACAAAGACATCGGAACATGTCCATCTATCTGCGTGACTGTTCATCTGTTTATTACATGGCAACCGTGATTTTCCGTATATTACAATTATATTAAAGAGATGAGACACGCAATCTCTGTAACTTCATTCGTAATTATTAGGTTGAATACGTGTATCTCATATTCAAAATTGGACAACTACAAATTTACCTACAGGAACTCTTGACTCTTGACTAACCTACAGGAACTCTTTGTTTAACTCTTGACATGGACAGTTTGAATCTGCCATTCATTTGGCATTTATTGTATTCTAAACGAATATAAAAAATATGTGTCTTGGTTTACGCTTAAATTTCTACATATAAAAAAGGTTATGAGTAGCTGGACTTAAGGTCAAAGATGGAACTTAAGGTCAAAGACTCATGGAGGTTTTGAGAGATACATAGATTACCTATCATGCCAGACTATAGCCTGAAAAGTCTTCAAAACACCTATCGCTACTGATACAGGTGGGACTGAAATGAACTTATATAGTCTCAGTAGGGTATCTGACGTGGGTATCTGAGACACAATACCCTGTCCAAAACAGACGAGCTCCTTCTTGCCGAGCTTACGAAAAACAAGATCAGAAGGATCTTTGGTTCCGTATGAATGAACGGACTCTAAAGAAGCATACAGTGATAAACTCTACTCACCTGGTTGCGGTGAGCTGAACACGTAGTGAGAATGACACCGAACAACCCAGCTCTTAAGGTCTTTTTAGTCTGTGAACATTGACAGAGGAAGCGTGAAAGGCCCAAACTAGTGATGAAGTGATGATGTCGATGCGTCTTCCAGAAATCCTAATATATTAGATTGTCAAGGACTTCTGGATCGAGGACTTCTGCAGCAGTCTCTCTGGCGTCATGCCATAGTCTGTTTTGTTTCTTTTTTTATAAAATTCAATCTAATTCAGCACACATACTGCAGTATTAGCTTGAAAAACTCAATAAAAGCCTCTATTTTCTACACATAATTGTTTTGAAGAAGAGAAAATTTGTTTACGTGTCTCTACATGAGTGACACCTAGAGATATTCTCCTCCCGCACCGTTCATCACCCATCCAGCCTAGCTATTCACAACTGTCAACATCATTTTCATCTTTTCGTCATAAATGTCATTATCGTTGAATGTTCGTTCCAGCGTTCCACCGATTACCGAACCAGTAACAAATTGTGTCCCGTAGCGTGTTTAGAACGAGTTCTTCCTTCAAAAAGAAAAAAATCATTCATCCGAAATGCTTAATGTGCTGCGTAGGCTCCCTTCGGCTTCCTGCAGCCTCCATGCACCAACCGGAAAGCCTCCGCCGACGATCGAAATCGAAACGGGAATGCGAAAGCTTGTCTAGAAAATGAAATCCCAAAAAAGCTAGAATTAAGTTAACATGACAGAGCAGTAAATTAAGCTTAACTCGATTCGATTTTTATTGCATTACGAAACGTTTTCTCATTTCGACGTGATGGCACGTGAGGGAGTGCAGCAACAAACAGCATGAGCGTAGTAAATAGGGAGGAGAATGTATAGGAAAAACCCCCCATCGTATCCGTCACCCGCCAGCGCAACACTGGGAAATCATTAAGATTGACGCTATCTGCTGTTGCTGCTGCTGCTGTGTGTCTCTCTGTGTGTTTGAGCGTGTTTAGGAGATTTTTTATTGAATTCTCGTTTCGATCGACGCCAGCGAGAAAAAAAAACTAACTTCATTCCCCCATTGAGCAGTGTTAAAAGCGATGCATGCGATGGAATAGAATTAGAATTCCAATATCAAACCAGCTTACCGTCGCTGCCACTTGCTGACGTGATACAATTTTTCAGTTCATTCTTGTTGGTGTATTGTGCGCGAAGTGTTCATTCTTATTACGTTCTCTGTTCACGCTTTAAGTTCATTAGAAATAAATTAACAAACCTGATACAACTTTGCAGCGTTTCTAATCTAATCTTGCGTCCCAATTCGCTTAGGAATGATGTGCAGCTCAATTATAAAATTTAAATCCATGCATCAATGCACTGCAAGCTACAACTGCCGTTGAACCATTAGATCCGATTGCGAATCAAATCCATCCCGAGACTCCACTACTCGCAGGTAAACTGCACCGCTCTGTTTACCTTTTTCCTTCACATGCAAACAAACCTTCGGCACGAGGTACGATTCTTGCAAAAAGATGTTTGGTAAAATAATAATCTGCTAATAGTTTCATCCGACAAATTGCTACAAGCATTCCGGCCCGGCCAAACGATAATGCTAAGGCGCAACGCTACCAACCCCCAGAAACCGTATTATACGGTACGGTGTGTAATTCGATCAGATGGGGCAAAAGGATACTTTAGCTCCCGGTGCTCCCGGTGCTCCCGGTGCCAGCCGAATCACAAGTTCTGCATCTATCCTTCGGGTACACGGAGTTCTCCTTCCTTTTTTTTCGGGAGGGCGACA
>KZ061573.1:109270-187327 GCA_002091835.1 Anopheles maculatus | reverse complement strand
TCATTCTTGTTGGTGTATTGTGCGCGAAGTGTTCATTCTTGTTACGTTCTCTGTTCACGCTTTAAGTGTATTAGAAATAAATTAACAAACCTGACACAACTTTGCAGTGTTCCTAATCTAATC
This sequence comes from Anopheles maculatus, assembly GCA_002091835.1. NCBI lineage: Eukaryota > Metazoa > Arthropoda > Insecta > Diptera > Culicidae > Anopheles > Anopheles maculatus. The sequence continues at coordinate 187,204 of KZ061573.1, read as the reverse complement.
TTGCGTCCCAATTCGCTTAGGAATGATGTGCAGCTCAATTATAAAATTTAAATCCATGCATCAATGCACCGCAAGCTTCAACTGCCGTTGAACCATTTGATCCGATTGCGAATCAAATCCATCCCGAGACTCCACTACTCGCAGGTAAACTGCATCACTCTGTTTACCTTTTTCCTTCGCATGCAAACAAACCTTCGGCACGAGTATTCGGGTACGATTCTTGCAAAAAGATGTTTGGTAAAATAATAATCTGCTAATAGTTTCATCCGACAAATTGCTACAAGCATTCCGGCCCGGCCAAACGATAATGCTAAGGCGCAACGCTACCAACCCCCAGAAACCGTATTATACGGTACGGTGTGTAATTCGATCAGATGGGGCAAAAGGATACTTTAGCTCCCGGTGCTCCCGGTGCCAGCCGAATCACAAGTTCTGCATCTATCCTTCGGGTACACGGAGATCTCCTTCCTTTTTTTTCGGGAGGGGGAGAGGGAGGGAAGGATAATGGTTTGGGAAATGAAACGATTATGTTGGCGATTATATTGATTGCACCCCGGAGGCATTGTGTTGTGTGCCGGGGATGAAATGGTATTTGCTGTAGCTGATTCTTTCTTTTTTTGCCGAGCCAACCGCTTTTGGTTTAGGATTGCAGCAAATGCCATCATTGTTTTATTGTATCTGTTCTGAATATTTCGCTGGGAGTTTTAATATTGCTCAGATTCCAGCGGCAGGTGAATTTAAACGCTAGCATATTTTACATTTAAAGTGCTGGGAATGGAATGCTTCATTGTTTGAAATGAATGTTTCGTTACATTAACTGACAGCACTGACAGCATGCATTTAATGAGTGTTTAGAGCGTCTGGTTAGGTTCTCACTATAGCAATAGATTGTGCTATAGTTAAAAAATAACTTGTCTTAACTTAAACATAATTTTAAATTCCTTGAAATTCAGTACAGAGTTAAGCAGAAAGCCCCCTCAAAAGTATTAATGAATGCACCACACTCTACGTAAGCGAGCACGAAAAAAAAACTGACAGCACTGACAGCATGCATTTAATGAGTGTTTAGAGCGTCTGGTTAGGTTCTCACTATAGCAATAGATTGTGCTATAGTTAAAAAATAACTTGTCTTAACTTAAACATAATTTTAAATTCCTTGAAATTCAGTACAGAGTTAAGCAGAAAGCCCCCTCAAAAGTATTAATGAATGCACCACACTCTACGTAAGCGAGCACGAGCACTTTCACCACTTGTCAAGAGCTCAAACCCTCGTCAACGATACGTACGCTCAACACGTAGAAATCATTTTCTATTCATCGCTCCAAACAGTGCAGCAGCACCCGTCAATGTGGCTTTGCAGTGCAATGACCGCACAGTCTCTCTATGCTTCACGTTGAAAATACATCGACACCATAATCTGCTCCTACTACTCGACAGCTTCATTAGTCAACCTCACACTCTCGTACTTCCACTATCCTGTTTTTAAAGCCAGAAACTGATTAAGAAATTCAACCTCCCCAACCTGCAGTCTGCAGCAAAATAACATGCCTCCAGGACATGTTGCTGATAGCAGTAAGGGGTTGTTGCTTTCACCTTCGCTCATGCACGGGAAAACGAAGCTGGCGCAAACAGAGCATAACAAAAAAGAAATGCAGATGCGCTGAGATGTGCATGTGTTTATATCAACCGTAATGACATTTATGATACCCACGGGTGATACGGCGCTGTCAAACAAGTCATCATTCGTCACATCGATTTTTTCACATACTCTATGTATATGTGAGAACGATAGGCAGACACCATTTCACCCTCGTTGCAATGGATTTTGAAGATAATAAATAACGCTTTTTTAGAGTATTTTATTCAGTTTATTCAGCAAGATCCAGTGTTCGAAAATAAATTGACACACGTTCTTAAACATTTCTTCATTCCTTTTTGCAGGTGTTCCAAAAGTAACTGCCCGCAACTCAACACCCGTAGCATTGACAGGAACGCCATTGCATCTGTCGGTGGAATTTTGCTCCAATCCTCCAGCACATGCCGCTCGGTGGCTTCATGGTGATCGTATCTATACACCAGGAAATCAGTATGGAGGAGAAGTCTTCGTCTATGGTTTTACGGTGAGTATGATAAGGAAGAACGAAAAAGAATTATATTCTCTTTTAACCAACAATCAGAGTCATTGCAACAGAGTTTTGACTCGCAAAACACTCAAAATTAAGTACTCTTGAAGCAGACCTTCAACAGAGAACTTGTCATATTGACACCAGAAAGGCCTAGATCTCTTACCCTAAGATTGAGATCAATAATACTACAGGAAAAGCTTTTGATTTTAAATAGCAAACTGGCGTTTGGATCACAGTGTTCTCCAGGACATAAAACAAGTTTCCAGATGTTTAAAACAATGCTCAGTTTGAGAAGAAACCAATCGTTATAAACATGTGGACAATTGTGTTAGGACTCAGATTACACTGTTATCGTTGCATGAGTTTCTGCAAGAAGACGGAGAGTTGTTTGTTTTATAAAATCGACGACACATCTTCAGATCTACCATTACTCTACTATCAGGATGCTTCGTATACTCCTCGGCTAGCAGTGCCATTTATATTTGATTCTAAAGATAATCCATTTTCTTCGAATGTTTGCTCAAATGCCCCAATGCACAAAACGAGTCCGTGCTGCCATTGCAATGTTTGCATCAAGCATTGCACATTGCACTCTCCAAATGCGACCGATCATCATCGTCACATCACCAGCAACAAACAAAAAAAAACCCTTATGATTTATTTTCACTCCCCCCAGAGCGTGCAGCACTTCGGTGACGAAAAAGCTAAAACCACTCTCATGCGCCACGTGATGATTACGCACGTGACCACATCAAGACGATACGTGCACCTTTTTCGCAACCTCATACGAAACGGGCACTCATTTGGGTCGCTCGGAGAGGTCGTTTTTTACACACTTTCCGATTTGACCATACATCACCCCCGGTTCCTGCTGACAGTTGTGTGCATTGCTATCAAAATTCAGAACCCTCCGCTACAATTTCACCCGGAGTATGTGTGCAATTGCTGCAACCGAGACCGAGACCCACCCGGAGACCTCCGAAAATTGCAAAACATTCTCATTCCGATTTGGCTCCCCCCCCTGCTTTATCTATGCATCTCTTGCACAGGATTTGCCGACGCCACACTGCAAGGAGGCACGTCTGACCTACGTGCACATGCACGAGAAGGTACCGAGGACGTTCTACTTTGTCGTTTCGTCGCCGGGCGGTGTCGCCGAAGCCGTGTTCAAAGTCAACTACACCCTCAGGCAAACCAAAGCGAACGGTTCGTACAGCGCGTCGTCTTCGCACTCCGGACCCGGATCACACGGAAACTCGTTTTCATCCTCCTCAGCTGGTTCTTCGTCCTCCTCCGTGTCTGGCGTATCGAGCAACATCAACGGTGGCCTGTCCGGGTACAAAATCGGTCCCAATACCATCAACACCGTGCCCGGGAATGGGCTGGACGATGACGAGGAGCTGATGGAGCCGGAAGAAATTCATTTTCCCATCTTCGGTACCGGTCGTGCCACCTTCGCCCAACCTTCCCGTCCCTTACTGGCTGCATCCTTATGCATCCTGCTGCACTTTGGCATTCTTGGTGCGGTCCTGACATCGTCTTGGCTGATCGACACTGCTGTAACGCTGCACGGCACAACGATACGCTAGACGTGAAGTTTGTTAATGGTGCCGAGTGTAAGTGTGTGCTGTGTAGCTTAATAGTGTTGCAACCGGGCTCAAGGTGATGGCATAATCGAATTTAAGCCGCTCGAATTCCTCTCGACTGCCGGCGAGAACAAAATGACCGGAAGTGATTGATTAGCGTTAGCGGGACCGGATATTACACGTTGTTTCGTTTTACTTGGATCGTTTTTTTCCTCCCCACGACCCGGACGCATATTAATGGTGCTGGTCGGGCATTGACCGTTGGGTCACTATTTTTAGCCTTTAAAAGAGTTGTACATAAACCTGCCCCACAAGCATCCATCCGACATTTGTAATTGTTGTTCAATTAACACTTCCTACCGAACGAATGTTCTTTTTCCATTGTTAAGCATCAAGCGCCGGGATGCATTCACCATGAACTAACAGCAGTTAACTAAATAAACAGTTGTGTAAATACAGCACTCGTGTAACGCTTCTAATCGGTTCGAATTGACAGTTGGAACAGTCAAGCAAGGACACCTGTAAAAGATGCTTATTTTATGAGAGAAAAACAAAGTTGAACAATATGGGTAGAAAAGCAATTAAAAAACTAATCCAAAAAGCCACAATATTGTAAATAATGACTAAGCTCCTATAATTATTTGAGACAAGCAAGAAAAGGCTACTGTACTAGTTCTTCTACGCTATCCACTAAAGCTTCCCCAATATTCTTAATCACTCACGTACTACTGTCGTGCTAGCTAATATTTCTATCCGCAATACGCGCATCTACGTAGTGTGCCACTGTTCGCTGTCATTACAACAGTCAATTTAACGAGTAACGTTAGAATAAAGCATGTGCCAAAACTATATGATTAGACTATATGTCTCAACCCTTGAAACGCCCCAACGATGCTCCCTCCCTATTTTCGTTCCGACACTTAATCGACGAATCTTCCAACGCATTTCGACAATTCCGTTTATACGTCCCGATTTGAACGGTTGAACTATAAAATAATTATCAAGACCATAACCAACACCTGCAGAAAAAAAAGAACCAGGCGAAAAGGAAGTTCCCATTCGACACCGCGACAAGCCTTATCGATCGACTTGGTCGGTTGCTTGGCTTGTGTTAAATCCTGGTGCGAAACGCGCCATATGCTGTGGGCACGGAGAACATCGTTACGGTCGGTATGTCGCGAAATTTGTAACCTGCGAAACATTTTCATACTGCTTCGCATTTGATACCGTCACCCTTAGCCAGGATTCGCGCCAGGGACAGGAACATACCACAGTCGGTGGGAATGGCCCGACCGGTCGAGTGGTAAGGTTATGAATAATTGAACAGTATGATAACGATATGTAAAAGTTTCGCGCAGGCACCCATCCTGCCTTTCCTGGAGTGCAGTCGAGACAGTAGGCAACATGTTTTGACTCTCAGTTTAGATCTCTTATAGTTTTATGACTTCTGTATTAAAAGAATTGAAGGTTTTTATTTTATTTGCTACAAAAAAATATACTTAGATCACGTTTATAGCAAGTTCTGGAAATTAGTTTGCTATAAAATGCAACACTAAACACTAACAGAAAACTATAAAAAGCTAATCTTGCACTATCTCTCTCTCTCTTCATCCATCCTGCTTTACTCCGAGCTCATTCTAACTGACTGTAACATCGTTAAAAACAAAGTGCCGAAACAAATTTGTGAATAAAAATCAAAAGTAACATTCATAACAACTTCCCCCCCATCAAGTCATGACGTGGAACACAAAAACTGATTTTCGTTTCACTATTTCGAGGGAAATAAGACTGCGAAAGATGGGCGAAGGCACAACAAAGCGGTTTACAGTTGAAACAGAAGGAAAGACATTTATTTCACAATAGTGTTTGATGTAGTTAACACAAGCGAAAGGTCAAAGTATAAGAGAAGCGCAATTTTGAAGAAACCGACTAATGTCCTTATTGTAGTAGACAGAGCAAAAAAAAAACTCAGACGTTAAACAAATAAAATGAACACAATTTTGGTACGAAAATTATTTAAAAACATAAACACGAGCAAATAAAATAAACCGAAACAGTGTTTGTGCCGAAAACGTCACGAATAAGTAATATTGTTGTACTACTAAGTTGTTGGCGATCTAATACACGTTTAAATGGACACGATGCGTAGAAACCGAAACTAAACAAAAAAAACGAAAGTGTGATTTTATACAAAGCTGAACTAAATAAATAAAATATACTTATTGAAAAACGTGCTACTCTTACTAATCGTTACTGTCTAGACATGAAGTAATAAATTTATAGCACTTTTATATCACACCCCATTTATCTGGCTCGAAAAATAATTTATGCACCATATGTCTTAGTTCCTTCCTAAACCGACCCAGAGTGTGAAATATCCTTTAATTGACGTCTGTTGCCAGCTTCCGGTGATTCCGTTCCGTTCATCGAACGCTTCCCGCCCTTTACTAACCATCTTAACCAGGCCACATTACACCAATAATAAAACGTCTCCTTACGAAGTACGGTACCAGCGTGATAAACGCCATCAAGCCGAGTTGTTCGCTAAATCGTCCCTTTTCCCTTTCCCCTGCTACTACAGCTGACCGATTATCGAAGGCAAGTAAACTGGGTTGTAGCTTTATTTTGCCGACCAGAGCGAACCATTTCTGACAACGATTTCTTCCTTCACGCTTCATTGCACAAAGGATAAAGGAAAGCAAACATTGTCGGTGTGGTACGGTCTGTGTACGGCTCAAATTTGGACCACCCCCAAATATACTATGACCGGACTAGTACGGAGTACGATTGCTATCCCCAATGTAGCAACGAATGAAGCAGTAAACAGGTACACTACCCTAAACCTCCCTAGGCCCGTGTTTTGGACAATACACTGCGAAGTAAGTGGGGAATGTCTCGAAAGGGCTGCGAAGGATGTGCGGCGAAGGGAAATAAATTAATTCTATCAGAATTAATTGGCCTCAAAGAAGACGTGGCTGATGAGTGAACGAATGCGAGAAGGGTGCACAAAAACACTTGTGCCAGATGAACTGTGAAGCGGATGGAAATAACTTTTTCCCCCTTTTTTTCGGGGGGGAGTTTGTGTTTGCGAAGAAAGCAGATTTTGTTATTAAAGACTTTGTATTCTAAGAAAAATATATGGACTTAAGATGGATAAACTATTTAGGTTGTTTTAACATCATTGTTTGTGGATGAATAAACAGCTTTTATTATTAAAACTGTCCACTAAGAAGTTCTTTACTAAGAATTCTGCAGAATTATTGGAATAAACTCCTTTCTCCTGTTGATGGACAACGTACATGAATGATTTTTCACACTTATCTAATTTACAACTTGGTAAAATTAAGCATTTGTTGTATACCGAGGACCAGTGAATCCACATCTGTGACTATTTTATCCTCTGTAGTCTACGAGATCTCCCAGAACCATAGATTGTGCTCTTCAATCTGACGCCAAAGAGACTCACCGAAGTTGGAAACTTTGGGTACAATCTTCTGTAAGTGAATCCAGATCTTGGTATACGCTGGTGGCATAAACATTATTGGCTAGATGGTCGCTATGCCTAATAAGCAAGTACATAAATTCTACGGCCTCTAATACGGCAAAATAGCTCTATGGGCGATAAGACCTTTTCTGAAAGTATGATTCGACTAGGACTTAAAGGTTCAAAAAGACGAAGCTTCTCAAAATACGAGGTCTCTTGATATAAGAGACTTGAACTACGAGAGGCCCTTTGGTCTCTTGGGTGTAGTCTCTTGGAAGAAACTCCTAAAGGTCCTTGAACGGAGAATTTCATTGGATGGCGTTGCTAGCTAGGTGACGAGAGTCTTGTCAAACCCCCAAGGTCCCCATGTAGTTTTTCCTTGGTCTGCTCAGGGTTGAGAACTACGTGACCCTTTTCCAGGAAACTCGGTCCAGGACTGGATTCCTCCAACTGATCTCCGACATAAACGACTTTACTTGATCCAGCCAACGCTCGCTGTGCTTCTCTACGCCTCGTGTCGAAATTGCCCTAGCCGAGCACCTTCCTGGTGTGGTTCTTCATCAGCGTGAGTCCTACATTGGTAGAGAACATATCCTACATTCAACATAAATATACCCACGGACATTTTCTATTTTTCGTTTCTCCTTTCTATCTCTTTCTCTTTTGTTTTGTGTTATAGTTTTATATGCTGAAAGCATTTTTATTTATTTTTCTTTAGATTTATACATACCTAACACACTTCATTAGCAAAACTACATACCAAAAGGGATAGAACAAAACGTTACCTTTTTCTACCCTGTTTCGTTTTCTCTTTTTCCTTCTCATAACCTTCACCGTAGAAAATACGTAATTCGTTGAATGCAGAAAAAGTTCCCACAACACATGCAAACTTTTTTTTCCGTTTGGCAAAACCCCTAGCCGCCGGTTATTGGTACAGACAAAAACGTATCGTGGCGCTCCCGATAATGATGCCATGCCTTTGCCAAACCCTTACTCCTGCAATAACCCACCTTCCCGCACGCGGTCCGCAATCAATTTAGATTAGCGGCAATCAATTCGTATTGCTGGCGATTAATCTCATTTCCGATAAAATTCCAACCACCGTAATTCGCCGAACGCTTCAGCTGAATAGGTCAATTCTCATGCAAAAACTGGCCCGAATTTCTCCCGAGCCTCCTGCTACCCTTTTTTCCAACCCACCGAGAACGGTAGTTTTTCATGGCACACGGGAACTTAGTTTCGCAATTCGAGCAAACCATCTCACCTCGAACCGAGTGAATCAACGGGGAAGGGACTCCAATCTCGTCCGCGCTGATGATTGCTGATGAAAGTTTCGCACTTTCGCTGTTCGATCGCTGACGGCATCGCTGAGCTGATGCTGCCGATTCTGCTGGGATTTGGGGATGGATGAAAAATGTGAACCCCCTGCTAAACCCCAGCTATTTCCCGAGCGAGAGAGAGAGGCAGGCTGGATGTTTGACGTGCGTCACTTCCCCAACAATGCTGATGACAGTGCATTCTGTGCATAGTTCTCCGGCAAACCCCACCAAATGGTTCGCACATCAATCGGCAATTATCGCACGCGTTACAACAAATCAACGAGCGCGAGTTGTGGAGTCGGCATTAAGTGGGTGGCCGGAAATTTGTGGTCTGTATGGTGCGGTAAAGGATTGTCGGTGCTGTAATTTTGCAATTGATACGGTTGATCGAGAGTGGGAAACAGTGTTATCGTTGTTGGACTGTTTTGGCTATGTTTTTCACTTATAAAAATGTTCCTTATAGAATCCAGAGGTAGTTCTTTATTTTAGGGAAAATGCATTATTGTATAAAAGGTTTTAATTCTAGCTAGTATTTGACCTTTCAAATTTATCCACACTTACAGTAGGCCTTCATCATCGAAATAAAAAAAACAACAAAGCTGATTCTAATTTGTTAAATCGTATTATGCAGAAAGTACCCCTTATTTTACATACAGTGACAGATAATAGGATAAGACTTGCTATAAATTAGATTTTCAAACTATGTACAGTTTCCAGAACTTCAACACGCCAGAGCGTGAGAGTAAAACAATCTAGAAAAAGATTAAACATTCGGAGACTTTAAAACAAACTACTACGACTTTAAAATTTAAGGTCTTATTTCATTGTCTAATGGGTTTTATGTATGTTAAATAAACTTAGATTCGTTTGCTTGGTTTTTGCAATGTCAGGACTTTTTTATCAACATCAAACTAAAACTAATTCAATTAGATTTTTACATTTATATCTAATAAGTTGGTCTTATTCTATTGAACACTTAGACGTAAAGCGTAGAGTACTCAATGAGCATAAATTCCAGTGGCAAAGTTGTTCGAAAGTCTAGTTCAAAGTATTTCGATAAGAAATAGCCAATATACGACTGTTATTGGATCAAACTTACATAATTCTTAATTCTTAAACAGATATTGTGGATATCCTGTCAAAATGGAACAGATCTTGAAGTTATTTAAGTAATCTGAAGTGGTACTTTATGTACTAAAAAGAAGCTTTCAACAAATAGCCTTTAATTGTATGTGTCAAAAACTTCAGGTCACCGAATAGATCCTACATGCAGTGGAGTTTCATCTGCATCTAATGTTCCATCGCCGTACTCACATATTTTCCACCAATTTTCTTCCCATAATCACATACTCAGCATCTAACGAGCTCCCTATCACATGTACATTTCTCACAACACCCTATCTTCATCGCTATTTCCTCTGCTAAGTGCCCTGCATATACCTGTGTGTCTGTGTGGTTACGCTCCGATTGACATGAATTTTGAATAGCCTTAGACTATTCTAAGGGGAGCCCCCCTTGTAGCGTTTACCTACGTTTCACCGGCCCAGACTATTCACACATTCGTCTGGCAGGCTTCAATAATGCATGTTTCTCAATCGTGTTGAATTAATTATGTTCAAGATGTTCGGCCCACGAGCGGTCGGTACGAGTCACAAAGATAATAGAGCTAGGAGAGGAAAGTCGACGAGAGATGGTTTCCGGGGATGGGAACAGTTGCATCACGTTCTGTGGACATTCCCTCACACAAGCACACAACGCATCCGGCACCTTACCTTTATCTGCAGCTGCAACCAATTGATTTTGCGGCAATGAAAAGCAAACACTGCCCAAACGAAACCCCGAGGTTCTAATGGATTTATTGTGTAATTATGTGATAACTATTGCAAATGATCAATTATTGCAAACGAGATCCGTTCCAGTGTGTATTTTTTTAACTATAAAATGCTGTATCTCCCGTATCTCCCTCATTGTTATTACTATCTTCTTCATTCAGGCGCGCGCGCGCGTCTGATTGTGTGTCACACTAACCGCTTCGATACATCTATTGTTTGCCGGTTAGCGTGAGTGTGTCGCTTGTTTATTCATTTCATGGGCCAACCAATGCACTCATCATCGCTGCACTACTGGGCGCCTCCATTTCCGCGACACTCCATTTTGTGTCGCCTCGCTGCCCGAACGCATCGTGAACGCACACAATGAGTTTTCTATTTTTGATGGATTTGATTACAAATACATTAATTATGAATTCCCGCTGTCACCTTCCGATTGCCTGGACCCACTATTCATTCACCATTTTCCATGCAGGCACAAAATTAGCCGCTCATAGCACGCCTATTTGTGTGGGTGCGTGTGTGACAATGCCCAGTAAGAATGGTTTTTTTTTGTTTTGCTGTGTTTTCGAAAAACAATTACCGTATAATGCAGCATGAGATAATCATGTTTGCGTTGCATTTTCTGTGTGGTGTGGTACACCATCAATTACGGGGATTCGCAACACAACACCGGCGCGGTGGTTTAGAACGGTGGGTTCAGTGCTTAGATATGGTTTAGTGGGATTTCGCTGTTTGAGATTAATACCCATAATCCAATCAGGTGAAATTGGAGCAAATCAGGGCCAAACAAAAGAAACTGGTTGTTTAGCATTTAAACTAAATGTTTGAATAAACATGTTTTTATTAGACATAAGGATACCAGCAGACATATTCTATTTGCATTCCTCATTACAAACATTATGTAACTAAATAACGTTTTAATCCTGTGTAAAACGGTGTTACACTAATGCGTTAAAAGTTCTAGCGTTAACCCAGTGAAAAAAGTGTGCACGATACTATGGATGAAGGTAGCCCTCTATATGTCAAACTTCGAAACACAAAATATAAAACAGAGTTTACTTCAGAAAAAAGCAGCAATTTTTTTAATACTTTTATCACAAACATAGCTTAAATTAATCTTTTCACAACCCTGCATTCATTATTTCATTCCTATGAGTGACGAAAAGAAATCATTTCTTAAGCTGCAATGGTTATATTAAATAGAACAATCACCAAGCTCTAGAAGATACTTCACTGCACACATCTGGGACTCTATCGCTGTAAACGATGCCATCGAAAAAGGGCGCACACGAAGAACGATTGCTAGACAAAGAATCGTTTTTCCTCATAATGATCAGCTCAGTAAAGCTTCATCGCTTGCATTAGTCGCTTCCCGCTCGAGCTACGACCGACCCGACTGCCGATTTGAAGTCACATCTCCAAAAACTATCCAAACACTTTGTAAAATTGAAGCCAAAACCAGCGCTGCCCTGTCGCCACGTTGCCAACCGTGTGACAGCGCGAACCGTACAGGGTGACGAACGTCCCGACACTTTTGCGCTCGCTAAGCCCACACCGGCTGCCGCAAGCAATAATCCAAATGGAATCAGCTAATTTGGAAAATGGTCTCTAATCTACCTTTCTTCGGATTCTGACCGAGTGCCGAGGGTTGTAGAAGGCGTGTGGTTCTTTTCGCGCCGAAGAAGGAGACCAAGAACGCGCCACTGCGATTATGAGATGGGACAAAACATTACACCGTGGCCGAGCGCCCGCGCTTTGTTGAAGGCTTCATTTTCGCAAAACGAAACACAAACCGATGGGGATGATGGGTTTGGTCGGTGGGTAATAGCTCCCAATTCAAGCCAATCACGTCGAAACAGATTGCTAAATCGCATGGCAGCCAGTTGCTCTGCAAATGACTACGTTCCTCTTTCTTGGTTTATACTAAGAGCTGAAGCAGTGCGTGAAATGTTTCAGTGAAATGTTTCATGAGACTAATTCACTTAGTAGAATGAAGCTCGAGAGCGGTTATTTCTTTGAGAATGATTCACTTTAAACTAGTAACAAGCAATCTCTTTTTGCTGCTGGCTAGTAACCCGGAAAAATGACTTCAATAACGAACATAACAATTTGATCCTATTTTTATTTAAACGATACCCTTCATTACTTGAATCGTTGGATACATTCTTTAGTTTGCCGATCTCGCTCCTCCGAATGTTTATGCCGAATCTTTTCTACGATTTGGCCATAAGTACATGCCGTTTTTCGTGTGTGTGTGTGTGTGTCAAATTCGCCAACCCATCCCACCAAACCCGGGAAAACAATGGGGCTCGTCCATTTTTCGCTGTCTATGTTTTTGCAGCCTGTTCCTGCACAAGGGAGTTATGCTTGTCCTTTTGTCCCGTTACGAAGTGTTTTCATGGTCTACCGTTATCTACCCACTCCGGACAATCGCAACGTGTCCTCGGAACGTCACCCAACTCTGCACTCCCTTCTCTTCGAGCCACACCACACCCAAGATGCGGCTGCCTGCATGCATGCCTTATGATAAAAGGGGCCGCAATGTTTGCTTTTGTGGAACCGTGTATGTCTCTGTGTGTGTGTGTGTGAGGAGGGGTTTTTTTGCTCTCTTTGTTTATCCTACTTTTTTCAGTCCCTCGGGTATGGTATCGTCGACAGTGCAAAAGCGGCCCACACGGCAGCCTCGAGCAGGATAACGAGCACGACAACGATGATTGTCCTAGTGGATACTCGTGTGTCATTTGGCCGTCTTCTCACTTCCTAGCGCAGGCCTATCGTGGTACTGTGGGGCAAGATTTTTTGTTTTGTTCTTAGATATTTATGCCACCACCCTCGCGCACACCATTACACCAAACCACTAAAAAGCCTACGAACGAAACGAGCCACCACTAGCCGACTAAAGCGCGTAGGCGCGCTCGTCCTTTTCAATCTTTTGATTTGGCGAACGAACCACAATCACCGGTACAAGAGGACCAAAAGTGACGCTTTTCAATGGGTGAAGATTATTTGTTTTCTTTTTTGAAAACCACCACCACCGAACGAACCTCAAACCAGTGTCCTCCCCCCTGCAGTATTCTTGTGGGAAGCCATTTTTGGAACCTTTCTTTTGGTCCACATCCCCAAGCGCTTTTCTCACACTAACGCGCAGGCTTTTGTTTCTGTGGGTTGCTGCTGCTGCGCTTTGTTTGCTGCTTTTGACACTCTTAACCAGCAGTTATTTTCTTACGGCTACTCACACGGCTGACACCGGGCTGCCCTTACGACACGACGGCAAGCATGTTGCCGCATTCTTGTTTTATGCCGTGTTGTTTTCTGCCCAACTGGGCCTGGGACTGTTTGGCGTATGGGTTGCGCGGGACGGTGTACAGCGATGGAAACGTTTAATGGAGTATTTGCTTGAATGAAAGCAACCATTTTATGGGGTTTTTGTTTTGTTTTGCGTTAACTATAAAGGGACTGTTCACACACACACACACAGACAACGGTAAAGTTCGGGTTTATCAAGGAAGCAGTGTGTCAAGAAGGCATTAGTAACTTTTTGTTTGGTGGCGAAGAATCTCAGTCAATGTATTTCTTTGCTAATTTCTTCATCCTTTTAGACGTCTTAAGCATTTTCATCTTTTCAAACTTTCATTATCCTCTTATCTCAAACGTTTTCAATGTGCTTTAATGTTTTGTGTTTTTTGTAAATGAATTTAGTTGTACTTACTCTTCAGTTTTTCTGTACTTGTTTTTTATTGTGCTTAACTTTTCGTGTGTTGTGCGGTTTTTGATGTTTATTTTTTTCTTATTTCTCTTTTTTACTCAATTATTCAAATTATTTTTGATTATTTGTTTTTCTTTTGTAGCTCGTCTACGCCTTTGCTCATTCTTTTTTAATATTTGTATTGTATCTTATATTTTAATTTGTTATCTCTAATAAGCAACTAAATCATGTTTTCTATGTTTTCAATCAAACATGAATGTATTTCTTAATTAGTTTTCCATATATACATTTTTTTTCTTTTTTTTATATCATTTTTTTAACTCTGGTGTCTTATTTTCACTACATCACACCATATTTATAAAACCATTGTATGTTTCATAATTTTTTAAATGTGTTACATGTCTATTTCTTCATGTAGTATGTTTCCTTACTTTTGACAGATTTTTATCATATTATCCATTGTTATTTTCTTTAAGGTGCTATTTATTGCAGTTATACGCTATATATTCTCATATATATTGCATTTTTTATCGCTGTATTGACAACTTTTTTTCATATCTATGTCATTTTTTTATAAATATCACGTCGTTTTATAATTTTTATTAACTTCAGTACTCACATATCTAAATTCCAGGTGTTTATACGATATTTTAGAAGTGTTTTCTTCAAATAGTGATCCTATTTGCCTTTTGAATCCTTAATTGTTTCTGCTTGAATTTGACGTTTGTTTCCCGTATTGATGTCCACACGCACAACCAAGCCTTATTCGAAACCCTTCTTATGAAAGCTTTCATACTTTTTGATTTTTTTTTTGTTTTTAGAACGTATTTGCCGTTCGCTTTTTAACTCCCGGTATTGTTCATACGATCCCGAACCGAAGCTACGGTTTCCGCAAAGCAAACAAAAAAGCTACCCCAAAAATGGTCAAAAGACGACGATGAACAACCATGGTTTAGATTCTGTGCCGGTACAATTGGCGCCTCTTTTTTCCCTGAGTTGTTTCCTGTGAAATGGTAGAAATGAATGTGAAAACACGACGTCCAACGACGAACAGGACAGGCAACCAGCACGTACCATACCATATCAAAGTGGAAATCCATAACGAGCTTCAGCGATAACAAGATTCTGCACAGGTGGAATAAAACTACGAAAAGAAAGGTAAAAATGTCTATTAACGCAATCTATTAATATATTTCAATCTAATTTACAACAGGTACCTGATAATGAATTTAAGCAAAAACTAGTCAATAAGTAGTGAAATAAACAGTCTAAGGAACTACTTGATTTGACCACCACAATGCTCCATCTCTACCAGTGTGCCGCTATCAGTCCGGGCAGGTCAAAAAGCTTTCTCGCCAGCATCCTCGAGGGCAGCGTCTCTTCATTAGTGCGCGTCCTGATATTTGAGGCCAACCGCAGCGAATGGATCGGCACTGTACTGCACCATTTCACGCGACCTCTCTAGCTCGTTCTATTCAAACAACGCGTGAATGCAATGGATCACACGCATTCCACCCAATCGTGACACCTCCTCCAAGCCTCCCTTCGTT
This sequence comes from Anopheles maculatus, assembly GCA_002091835.1. Classification (NCBI taxonomy): domain Eukaryota; kingdom Metazoa; phylum Arthropoda; class Insecta; order Diptera; family Culicidae; genus Anopheles; species Anopheles maculatus. The sequence continues at coordinate 171,601 of KZ061573.1, read as the reverse complement.
ATCACCCTCTACCAGAGCACCGAAAAATCCTCAATCTTGAAACGCTTTGCTTTAATTTGGTTTGGTACCGTAGCCGAACAGACACCCGAAAAACCAATAACCGATCAAACGTCACGGACTGTGGATTTCGGTACGATGCTGACCGCACCGGTTTTGGAGCTTCGCTGCCAGATCTGTCCGTCCGCCGGTCGAAGTCGTTCAACTGTTCGAGTGTCCTTTTTTGGTGGCCAGCGTGATATGTGCTCGAGCTTAGGGCTAGCAGTGTTGCCGATTCGATGTTTGCTTTCGGTACGAATCACTTGTCACGCCTCTTGAATCTCCGCGCGTGTGTGTGTGTCTGCCTGTTTTTTTCAATCACATTTTTATGACTGGTATTTTTTAAAACTTTCAAACTGAAATTTAATATTTTTCAAAACCTCGTTTTCTATTCCAATTAAAAATGTTTACTTCACGCCATAGCAACTTGTAATTTAATACGCTTATTTTCCGAGCATATCAAATTTTAATTTCAAACAGTAATAAAACTTCATCTTCAACACTCACAACTCTCGGAATTGGGATACAATAATCATCCGCAACGCGGCGAGAAAACAACTTATTTAAATCCAATCATATGATAATCGTATAAAGTTGTACCCACAATTTCATTTCAATTATGCTCATTCGTAGCTGTTTTTTTATTACTTCGCATAAAAAACTCTAAGCCTCTCTTTGCCACTCTACAAAACCATCGAAATGCATACGATTCCAGGGAAAACTATATTTTACATTCCACACGTAATGCGTATACACCACCGGACATCGGCAGCTACACCAAAAACCAGTTTTTAATTTAGTTACAAAAGTTTTCGAGAATGCATTCGTTACAGCGGTTGTTGGTGAAAATGATGGAGAGGCGGATGGGATGTTGGGTAAACATTATCAAACTAACAGCTTAAAAGCGTAATTACGGGAAACGTTACATAGACCAGGGAGCCTTTTATTCGGAATCGGGAGGGAATGTGTTGAGATGATGGCTGTTAACGCTACAACAGATATAACACTATTAAAATAAATTACTTTTTGCTAAACGTTCTGTGACGGTGTTCATTTCAAAGCGTCATTTGTTCACTCTTATACTACATTCTAGATGCCGTTCTAAAAACATCGAAATAAATGTTCAATTTAGTTAAAGAAACTTAATGGAAAAATGGGCGGCCCGGTGGTGTATCCGATAGCGGCGCGGGCTTCACACGGCAGGACCGGGGTTCGAATCCCGGCGGACCGCCTCCCCGTACGCAGGACTGACTATCCAGCTACGGGTATAACTAAGTCACAGAGAGCTAGCAATTGCTAGTAGGCCAAGACCTACAGAGGTTGTAGTGCCAGAGAAGAAGAAAGAAGAATGGAAAAAAAGATTTATTACACCTATTTCCAAAAGAAACAGTCACAAACTCATATAGCACAACAATCAATATGAATGTAAGTAAAACGCGTAACAAAAATGAGAAATAAAGAACATAACAGCATCCGACAAACGACACATCACAATGGACAGTTTTAGGTGTGTCGAAAGTATTAAAACACCATCAAATTGCTGCACCGAGGTCAAATGTGGGCTGGCACATAAATAAAATGGTTTTAATTAAATTGAACTACGTCGGTCGGTTGCTGGACGTTTCCAGTTCATTGGACGTTTAAATTCAGTTTTCCGATGTATCGGCAATTGGTAAAAATTGTAAAATTGATTCCTTTTCGCCTTTATTTAAATGGAAATAGCAGTGTAATGCTTCAAAATTATTTAAAAAAATACACTCTATCTGTGAGAATTGTGGAGTTCATTAGAGGAGGTCACGCGCTAGTTCATTTTCATTTCTCTAGTGATCTTCGCCATAAATTCATCCTCGTGTTTACTCTGATAGCGTAAATACTTCAACTTCAACTAAGTTCACGCGCTATGCTGCTCCTGTTCAGTGTAATTCCATATGGATTCAACACATTTTATCAATCCATATACTTCATTTCCACCGAATAAATGCTCTCACTGTTATAGCATACTAACGCCACCATTAGGGATTACTAGAATCCTTGTAGTAGTAGGTAATAACTTATTTTTCACACACGTGTAAGTGGATTACACCCAATCGTCTGTAATTGCACGAGAGAACGGTTTCAACAAGACCCCGTACACTGGTGCCGAGGTAGTACACGCGTGAAGCGTCTTTGCGTACCGTGCTCAGCTGAGCATCAACAACCCCACGAAGGACATAAAGCACCCACGAACACCCAACACTAGGACCTTTCTTATCTGTCAAATGGCAAGCAAACCCGGAAGACGATTTTGTCACACCGCTGGGCACCGTCACCGTCGAGTGGAAGCCAAATCTCGTTAGTCAAGTGTTTAGTATTCAAATATGATGATGATGATGATGATATCCCGAGGCCTTTTCTAACCCTACACCTGAGTCTGGGCTCAAACACACAGGCACACACACAGACAAATAACACCAAGACCAAGGAGAAGGTAAGCTGTATAAAAACGAAAAGTCATGATGTCGCTAGGCCACCGAAAAAGCGGGAAGCCTTTTTCGGCAGACGCCCGAAAGGTCGTGCCGGGATGAGTGAATTTGCATTACCCGTCTCCCCTCCCAAAAAACCCCCCCCCCCCCCCCCCCCCTGTTCGAAATGGTGTATCGCTTTCGGTGTGGTACTAACTTTTGCGCTGGGCTAAGTGAAGCTGGGTGCCGAGAAGGTGGCGGAGAGCTTTGGCCGTAAATCCAATATTGAAACTCATCATTCTGAAGGGATTTGTGCTTGTGGCCGTTTTGCTGGCTGCGGTGTGTGTGTGTGTGCTGGGTGGGTTCTCTTCAGAACCGAGCCAAGTCCAGGAAAGGGGTTCGGTATTACAAACCGACCGTGGACAGGATTTCCCGACGCTACGCCATCGGAATACGAGAACAGATTAGAAGCCATCCCTTTTGTCTCAGGCGGCCGGTAACGTTTGTAAAGGCGGGTGATAAAAAATGAAACATTATAAACCACAACAAGGCAGCATTATGGCAGCACCAGAGGGGGTCCTGTGCTATGGTACGTTTTCATTTTCTGCTCTAATTGCATTACACTTTTTAAATAAGTTGGCTTTACGGTTGATAAAGCGGTAGACGAAGCGGATTCAGGAGCTTTTTCCCCTGCTTTTGTCGTTTTCATTTGTTACAAGATGCATAAATAAGAGTAAAATTATAGTAAAATATGAATTTTACACCGTCATAGTTATGCATGAATTCGTTTGTTCCAGGAACGTTCGGAACAATTAGCAACGGTGATCATTTGTGTTCATTTTTGGGACAGCTTTTTTATGTGACAACCTATACTACATATTTGAGCATCTAGAACCCGAATACACTTTAGACCAACTAAAGCAACAAATTCGCAAAGTGAAAAGAGCCCAAACAATGGATAGAAGAAAGTTATTACTCGGAAAAAAAATTGTACTCTTGTGACTAGTAGCGCCCTCTAACGGAAACACTCGATACCATAATGACAGTCAAGGATAGTGGAAGAGTGTTGAGTTGCTTAGAAATGTAGTTTGAAAATTGACAAACAATTTGAGGCCACAATCACATCACTTTGACTGTCTGGCAGCTCATTAACACACAATCTGTGTAAATGATAGCTCATCTAAACCTGAACTTTCGCGTAAAAGAAAACCTTTAGAGATTCTAGCGTCAAAGAAGAAAATGTCTAAAATTTAAAATTTCATCGACTTCCTTCGAACACACTTAAATAGTTCTTCATTACTGTGCAGAATCGAATCAGGACACTTATCCACGTAAAATACCTGTCAGGATGGGCTCGTCAGACTGAATCCTTTATAGTCTTAAGTAGATCCTTTACAGTCTCAATACTCACATACGCCGTTGACACATGTACTCTCTATAAAACTAAAGAGCACATCTAAACCGCGATCGAGGAAAAGATGCCCAGAAATATCTTTGGCTCCCAGTATGTATGGAGCTCCACTCACCAGGCTCCTATGGACTGGTCATGTCAGGAGAATGGTACTAAAAAACTCAACCCATAGCTTGGCGATTGCACTAGATATAGACTGAGATAGAGTGATGCCGTTAATGAATCCCTCAAAGAGACTGGAATACTTCATTTCCAGACAACATCACTGAACCGTAGAAAGTAAGTAATTGAGTAAGAACTCAAATCTAAGTTGATCTCTTGAGCTACGCAATTCTTGAGGTTTCAAAGAACGATCGAACCCTGGTTTATTCTCTTTTAAATACAACCAATGATCGATCCCAAAACGATCGAAACCATGCATAGCATTTAATGTTACCTGGGCATGACTAAAATTACTAATATCACTTTCATTACCATGTGACACATCCACCGAACCATGTTCTTTGTTCCTACTGTATTTACCGGAAAACATAGCCAAAGAATTGGACTAGGAATGGCGTTAAAAAAAAAGCTTCCCCTTTACTATTTTTCGCGGTTGATGTCTATTTTTCCCTGCTTTGTGTTATACACCGGTACTGGATGCTGGTAAACATATTCTTATCTGTACCCTCAACCCCCGAACCCCTTCGGTTCGCTTCCCTCCGTAACACAATGGTGATAATTTATTTTCCTTCACTTCCGGGGAGAACCACAATCCCGGCTGGTCCCAATGTGTGTTCGGGTTCATTCTACTTTCTATTCTATGCCGCACGCCGTACCGTCTACATATTTGAGCATCTAGAACCCGAATACACTTTAGACCAACTAAAGCAACAAATTCGCAAAGTGAAAAGAGCCCAAACAATGGATAGAAGAAAGTTATTACTCGGAAAAAAAATTGTACTCTTGTGACTAGTAGCGCCCTCTAACGGAAACACTCGATACCATAATGACAGTCAAGGATAGTGGAAGAGTGTTGAGTTGCTTAGAAATGTAGTTTGAAAATTGACAAACAATTTGAGGCCACAATCACATCACTTTGACTGTCTGGCAGCTCATTAACACACAATCTGTGTAAATGATAGCTCATCTAAACCTGAACTTTCGCGTAAAAGAAAACCTTTAGAGATTCTAGCGTCAAAGAAGAAAATGTCTAAAATTTAAAATTTCATCGACTTCCTTCGAACACACTTAAATAGTTCTTCATTACTGTGCAGAATCGAATCAGGACACTTATCCACGTAAAATACCTGTCAGGATGGGCTCGTCAGACTGAATCCTTTATAGTCTTAAGTAGATCCTTTACAGTCTCAATACTCACATACGCCGTTGACACATGTACTCTCTATAAAACTAAAGAGCACATCTAAACCGCGATCGAGGAAAAGATGCCCAGAAATATCTTTGGCTCCCAGTATGTATGGAGCTCCACTCACCAGGCTCCTATGGACTGGTCATGTCAGGAGAATGGTACTAAAAAACTCAACCCATAGCTTGGCGATTGCACTAGATATAGACTGAGATAGAGTGATGCCGTTAATGAATCCCTCAAAGAGACTGGAATACTTCATTTCCAGACAACATCACTGAACCGTAGAAAGTAAGTAATTGAGTAAGAACTCAAATCTAAGTTGATCTCTTGAGCTACGCAATTCTTGAGGTTTCAAAGAACGATCGAACCCTGGTTTATTCTCTTTTAAATACAACCAATGATCGATCCCAAAACGATCGAAACCATGCATAGCATTTAATGTTACCTGGGCATGACTAAAATTACTAATATCACTTTCATTACCATGTGACACATCCACCGAACCATGTTCTTTGTTCCTACTGTATTTACCGGAAAACATAGCCAAAGAATTGGACTAGGAATGGCGTTAAAAAAAAAGCTTCCCCTTTACTATTTTTCGCGGTTGATGTCTATTTTTCTCTGCTTTGTGTTATACACCGGTACTGGATGCTGGTAAACATATTCTTATCTGTACCCTCAACCCCCGAACCCCTATCGGTTCGCTTCCCTCCGTAACACAATGGTGATAATTTATTTTCCTTCACTTCCGGGGAGAACCACAATCCCGGCTGGTCCCAATGTGTGTTCGGGTTCATTCTACTTTCTATTCTATGCCGCACGCCTCTAAGGTAATACCATACGTGAACTAGTGTATATGTGTGAGTGAGTATGAAAAAACGTACCGAAATCTGTGTGTGTGTGCATCTGTGCCCGGACGACCATCCGGGATGAATTCGGGAACGGAAGCTAGCGCAGGATTTGCGCATGGTGAAAAACTCCCTTTACCGACCCTTTATTTTCTGTTACAGGCGGCCCTCCTTTTCATCCCCGGAAGTTTGTCGAAATTGCTGCGGAGATTTTTATTTCGCCATCAGACATAGCTCCACACAGCCAACATTGGCTGTGGACCACCAAAAGAAAGCCCTCGCACCATTCGCTCTCCACAGTCAACCAGAAATGAGAAAATATCGTGTTGAAAATAAATCGCATCGTTTAACGCCTTCTTCCTGTCGACGGTCCGGTGTCCTAGCGAGCACACTGCACTACACTGCTTCCCATCCGCCCGTCCCACCATGTGTGGGAAATCCTTTTCGTTCGGTTCCAGCACCGGTCTCCACTGGACCCATTCACGAGCGCCTCTGGATGTATAAATATCCTTATCCGGACAGTTCAGAAACCCATTGAACCGGATCGAATGTGAATTCCTAAACTTTGCCCTCTTTACCTTCCCGCTGGTAGGGTGACAGGGCAGGGAGGGAATATTTAAACCCACAACAAATGCCCTTATACGTTTACTAAATCGCTCCCGAAGCTGTATTCTCGATGTTTTGATTCGCCGCCTTTCCCTTCGCCGATGACGATGTAGAAAAGGCAAAGGAAAAAAAACGGAAAAAGCTCCAAATCTAAGTCATCCCCGGGACAAATGGATGGAGCAAACAGGAAACTTCATTTTATTTTGGCTTTGTGCTGTGTCCCCTCTAGCCCGGCACTGTACCGATACGGTACCGATGGGTGGTGTGAATAGAAAACTTTTGCTACGCTCATGGTTTCCCCAATGGTGGTCGTTGGGTTCGTACCCGGGTATCAATTGGTCCGCCTAAGGAAATATCATGCATCAAATCAAATCACGCCTCGGGGACAAAACAAATCGTCTTGAACTGGCTGGCTGGTTGGCTAGCTTTGATGTTGTAAAGAAAGCTATTTTGTTTCGTTTTTATGTGTTTTTCATATGATTAAATCTTTTTTCAAGAGCCAATATTTTAGTTCGCATACCCTCCTTATGTTTTAAGGTTAATTTTACTAGTTTTCTATATTTTTTTAAATAAAAATTTAAGTTTAATGATTAATTTATTCCATTTTCATTTTTTCCAAGCGTTTCATCGAGTCGGATAATTCGGCAGCCTCGATCATCCGGGGCGACCGACTGAAAAGAATAATTATAGCAAGTACCTTGACAAGTAGCATGATCACTGCCACTTAGCTATAAAGGACTCACTAATGAAGTTACTTTATTAATTTGCCAAGACAGTAGAATAAACAGTTGCCGAACTATTGGCACATACAATGATGGACAAAATAATAAGATCACTGAGATGGACAATCTAAAACCAATTAGATCTTGGACTACTGCAGAGGTCCACAATATCTATTAAGGTCTTGTGCCATTGGTCCCATTCTCATGACATGATCAGCTCCCAAGCCATCTGGTGAGTCTATTTCACCACATCAAAGTGAGGACTTCGTAAAAACTAAAAACTGGTATAGATTAAGACCAACTTCCAGCGCAACTTCGAAGTAATGTTGTCGGTATTTAACATATTTCCATAGCACTTACAGGCGGTCCGTGGTGTTTGAGGTGAAGATCCTCAAGGAAAACCAGTGATAGCAAACCAGGACCTCGCGTGGTTGAAGGGTCAAACAGGGAGAAGATAGTACAGCATTTCTTCCCAAAAACGTGCATGAATACTCCTGAGCATCTTCCAGCGCAACTAAGAGAAGTTTGCAGTTTTGAATGAGTTCCATGTATGCGAGTCCTTCAAAGATTCTATACAGATTCTAGATTCTACAACATCGCAATAGATGTTTTAGGTAGAGAAGAAGATGGTTGTAGTATGATCGGGTTCTAAATAGCTGAAGTGTTGGACGACTACAAAGGTGCGATCTCCCATTGGCTATATCATCCTTGTTTAAATCAGTGTTTCTTGAGAACTTTAATAGCTTATTAAAACTATTGAGAATTTAAAAACAATTGCTCTACAATCATTATATCATTCATTGGGATAAATAAATGAAACAAACACTGATATTAATAAAATGTGTACAATTCTAAGCATTCAAGGACATTAGTCGCAGTGCTGCTTTCACAATCCCTTATAAATTTAACTTAAAACAATCATTTCGTCTACCTCAACACCGCTCTACTCAACGCGCGTTAATACCAACACCAAGCTCTTTTATTGGACATATTCTCTGTAATGAATCTTTCGCTCTATTTTTTGTGTGTGTCTAGCCATCGAATCTGCTACATAGCTGTCGAAATGGGTCGAAATGGACGCGTGAAATAGTTCTCCATTCCAACACATAGAAGCAAAAATTATCTAACCAAAGGTTTTTCTTTGCTCGTGTTTGCTTACCCTCCCATTCCCACAATCGAATCCGTTTGAGTACATTCCAGCTTTACGGGTAGCCTGTCGCCTGTCACAGTGTGTACTCTTCCGTCCGTCCATTTTTTTTTCTATGTTTCGCTACTCACTATGAAAACCGATAGCGTCATAAAAATTGCAATCATCTCATACACCGCCCGTTTTGCCCCTTTTGCCCGCGCACCCCTCGAATGCTCCGGGAAGTACCCCCGGGTTTTGTATGCTATTCTTTGCGCCTCGTAGCTTTCCACTTCCGGGTGTTTTCAATTTTCATTTCTATGCAAATAAAACATGGGTTCGTACATGACACTTACCCAATAGGGAGGACAGAGTGGGTGTGAGGGAGGTGAAGAAGAGAGGTGGTTGAATAGTTAAAACCGATGGACATGAAGTGGAAGACCACTGGTTTGTGTGTGTATGTGTGTGGAACTCACCATGTGTGTGCGTCATTCAACTGGTGTGCGAACTGTTCCCAGTGCAGCTACAGTACTGCAATCGTGACAAAGTGTGTACAGTGTGCAAAACGGAAAGCGAGAAATGAAACATTAATCCTTCCACCGGGCGAACCGAGACGGATTTTTGCCGGAAAAGACAAATAAATGCATTTGAATGGGTGTGATTAAATTCGTATTATCTGACCATGAACAGAGGGTTCTCGATTTTGGTGGAAAAAAAGGGAATGCTCGTAGTATTACGTTAACTACTTTCAATAAGTGTCTCATGAATATAGGTTTTGCAGTTTTTTTTTTTTAACTTAAAACAATACACATGCACAAAATAAAGACAGCTCAACCAACGCAATTACGAGAAAAGCTTTACGTAGGATGACGCTTGCTTGATGTTATTTCTCAACCTTGAAGCGACATCATTAAACGACTCTTTCTCCGATCGGTGTCCGTATCGCGCAAGAAGGTACACGCTCCTTTGCTACTACTGCTAGCGCACACAAAAACACATTCCCGTACCAGCGCCTTTCAAAAAGCCTGCCCAGAAGGAAGCGTAGATGAGGTGGAAGCAAGTAGTGTAGTCAATTAAAATAATTAAACTTTATTTTCTTATCGGTTTAATGTTACGAGCATGATAATAACAATTGGCAGCCGGTGATGCTGGCCCGCAGGGAATACAAATAGGCAACATTACGGTTCGGCGATTAGTCGGAAATCAGTGAAGGTTTTCCTTAGCGTTAACCTTGGACGCATGGAGCGGTTGTGAAAGTATAGCAGGAACAACCAATGAAGCCATTCGTTGATGATAGTCCCATTCTGGATTCGCTCGTTTGTTGCGACGGAGTTCATTTGTGGTTATTTTTGTGTCAAAGGTTTATACACATTCTCTACAGATTGAGAGTTATATAAAAATTAAACTATTATTCAAAGATAACTTGTTTTTATTTTTTGTTTTTGAGGAGAATCGGTTGACATATTTGATTTCGGCAGATTTATTGATGAAACGGGTGTCAAGTCTATTGGAAGAATCTGATCCAGAGATTCAGGTTCAATATTTCTCTGTTCTGTAGTCAACACATAATGTCTGCGTCGATATAATTGAACAAAATCTTCATCAGAATTTGCGAGTCGGCTATACTGTTCTGTTGCTACTAGTTGTTTTTAGTTTATCTAGACGGCAGCCTATTATACTGACATATACAAGTAGCATCTTACGACACCCGATTTCTCAAAGCATTGCCACATAAGCAGAGTATGACAATATTCATCATCCCAAAAATCTGACTCGAGAGTTTCCAGATCCAACAGTCTACGCATAATCGGTTGTACTTATAGTTGACAAGTCTAGTAGATCATTGTATTGCCATTATGTCCTGCAAAGGCATTAGACAAGAAGATTTGCAAATTCTCAAAAACTGCACAATAATTACTCCAGGAACTGGTTGTTGTGGGATGTGCTCCGGAAGGGATCTCTTCTGGAGATATAGTGTTCCGGATGGCATCTTGAACCTAGGAGCAGTGCAATGCAGAGTTTCGTGAAAGATCTGATCCAGGGAGAAGCTACTGCGGAAGTAATCAGCTCCTAAAGAGATTTGCTGCCAACGGGTTCTATTTCTAAGAAGATATGCTCCAGAGAAAGCCCACGAAGATTCACTCTGGACAAACTGCAGTTAAAGAAAGGCCTCTGAAGTTAGGTACCAGTGATGGTTTCAAAAGCTCTAAAGAATAATCCTCGATCTGCTCCGGATAACATCTGCTCAGGTGTAGAAGATATCTGCTTCCGAAGAGATATACTTCCGAGGATATACGCTAACTAAGAGATCTCTTCCAGGCGAAAGCTGCAGAAGTATTTTCTTCCAGAGGGAACTACCTCAACAATTTGCAAAAGTTTAATTAAGTTATTACTTTCTCACATAAAATCCCTTTAATAATTTCAATTCAACACACTTATAGCATCGAAAACAAAACTATCCATAGAAGAATATCGATCGTTCCTATTTAGCACGCTGAAAACCCAGATAAAATACACAATTCAACTAACAAATTAAATCGTTACCACTAGTAAAAAGGACAGCAAACAATTTCCGCACACGTTCGTTTGCCTTTAAAGCTTAACCATTCGTACAACAACAACAAAAAACTCCACAAATAAATAAATAAAACCATCCTTCGCAACTACCAAACACAACAACAACAAAAAAACGAAAACCCACCCAACTCGGTGTGAAACAAATTTCGGGTTTCCGACAGCCGTCTCTCGATTGACCAATTTCCTGAGCTCCACGTTTCCCCCAGCGTTACCATGGTAAACATTTCGAAACGGAAATGAAAAGTACTGCTAAAATTAATTTCCACCCGCCTCGGCACTCGCGTCCCCTTCACTCGCCCCCTTTCCTTTTACTTCGGATCAGCATCCGGCCCGTCCCAGGCCAGGTGCAACCGCGCTGCCGTTACACAGGTGACGGTTTTGTTTATTTAACTTTCGGCACATTCAGCCATCTAAAAACTTGCCACCCCCACCTCCACCTCACCACAGACTGACACCCACCCTCACCCTGTCCGGCTCGGTTTTACTTGAATAAAAAGGTGTCATCCTTCCGGCTGGCGACTAGGTCCTTGGGATGTAATGAAGAAAACATCGCCATCCTTCTCCAGCGACGCACCGTTGGATGCTGCTCTTAATCAGAGCACAAACGTAAGATAAATGATGTTGACTATGATTTGCGCGTAAAATGTATTTCGACCGGGTGCCACTGCACAGCACCCGTGATGACACCAGCCGGGGTCGTCCGAGGTAGCCTGGGGTTTTTTTTTTTTCACTTTTATTGTTGGTACGGTTCGGTGTGCTTTTCTTTTCGCACGTTCTCGTACCCTTCCCTGCATCCAGCCCGGTTGGACAGACGCGCGGCATCCTTTTAGTTAGTTTTAATTACTTCCTGAATTTTAGGGTCCTTTGTTTTTTTGGTGCGGAACTTGCGGACCGGAGTTTGGCTGATTGCTGGGGAATGGGAAGATTCTCGTCGTTCTTCACAAAGCAATGGTTTGATGCTTTCTTCCCAGCTTAAAGGTTGATCGGATCGACGGATGCGATTCTCAGGCGCTGGGGGAATAAAAGAAATTGAAAACTGTCCATCTTAACAAGCCCCGTTGAGAGTTATGGTTCATTTCAGCTGCGATACCTGGCCGGCGGTAATTAATAGCCCGGGTTGCAAACGCTGAAGAAACTTGCCCCAAATATCCCATCTCAACACCTCAACGCAACACCTTAAACGTTGGTGAGTGACGGCTGTGATGAGAGACGGCATTTTACCATTTTTCTGTCTTACTTCATTCATCAAACCTTTTTGTGAATTTGGTGCTTTTTTCATCTCTCTCATTTTTATTCTTTTACTTTGTCCTCCATGTAAATTGATAAGGGTGATGCGTGAAGAAAAAGTTTTCCAACTTCCCGTTTTTTTGATGCCTTTGTTTCCTTTTAACTTTTCTTTTTTCCGGACAACAAAATGTTTTATGCATTTTTTCAGATTTTGCCATTTTTAGAGTAAGTATTCACTTTCACTTTATCGTCACAGGAAGAAAATTGACCTTTTGAAAAGTTTTTTTTTGTAACTGGAATCATTTATCTCGAACTCCCGCAACACAAAACTCCAGGTCCCATGTCAAAATGGTATACCAGTTATCAGTTGAAGTTTTGGGACGAATTAAGCTATTTCTGTTCTACTGCTGTCGCTGCTCGACTATTTGAAAGGAAGTTCTTCAAAATTTTGATATTTTGAAGCTACAGTTATCATATATCCCTTAATTCGATTTCGTTTCATAATAAAACTAGAAAGAAAAAACAACATTTCCACACAAACACAATCTAAAACCCAATGTAATCGGTACGCACTGGGATGGCTTTCAATTGTTTCCGTGTCGAAGTACATGTCAACCACACCGCCATTACGATATAGTTTCGGTTAGCAGAAAGGAAAACACACAGCAGATAATAAACCTGGCATTCACACACACACACACACTCGCACACACACACTGGTCCACCCACATTCAGAGGATTTTTGGTAAATGAAACCTGCAGTGCCCCGGTTTTAATGAGCATAAATTTATGATCATTAAAACCAGAATTTCGAATGAACTTTTGCGGGTTAAACACGGATGGCCGACCGTGTTCCACGTAACAATTGGCAAACAATACACACACACACACACACACCGCCACCCACCCACCTATCCACTCGCCTTCTCCCATTGTAAAGGAGCATGTTTGTAAATTGAATGTTAAGCACCGGTTTATGGATGCTGGATTCTTTCATGTACTAGGGCCCAGCTGGAAATGGATTTTGTGGAGTGCGTACGAATTTTAAACGGGCATTTTATTTTTCAATTCCATGCTCAAACATGCACATAAAGCTATCCGCTGCGGTAAGGTATCAAAAATTGATTAAATAATTTAAAACACCGGAACAAGAGTCTTTATATGGACCAGATCACTGCCTGAATCGTCTTTGTTTCGATGATTGCATTTTTATATTTACGTTTTCCAACTATTTTGGTGTCCAGTGTTTTATATTCCTTTTTCCATCACAACATATCAGCAAAACACTTTCCTCCCCCGAGAGTGGAATCATGACAATTGTCGTGCGAGTATGGTTTGTACGCTGTACAAAATCCAAAATTAAATAAACTCACTTTATTTCCTAATGGCAGGAGCCGGATAGAGACGGATAAAATGTAACATTTCCACAGCTCGGGTCCCCTTCAACAACAACCAGGAAGCTGTGTGGACAGACACGATACGTTTTATGACGGTTGAAGGTGTGGCTAAGCGCACGGCACGGCAACTGTCCCGCAGGGCCGAGAATAGTTTTAAATCAACTTCCTCGAAACAGGAACGCCTGCCCCGTACTTGCCCAACTGTTCGCCCCCGAGATGGAGTCGTAAAAAGCAAGTTAGTTTCGGTAAATGCCACCGGGCAAATGGTTTCCCCCCAAATGGACGGTATACAGTTGGCGGGTTGTAAAGCAATAGAAACTCGCCTGCCACCCGAGTTCCCGCATGTATGATCGTGTGCTGGTGTGTCGTGTCGTAAACGGAAACAAACGGTCCTCCCAGACACGGCGATTGAACAGTACGGGGGCTGGGGCTTGGCCATTTTCGCACCTTGAACATTGTAGTCGGCCGAAACAAAGTTACTCTCCGATGGATAGCATTGTAACACTGTTGCCTGACGAAAACTGTTGACCACTGTTTAATTACTTTTGAGAGTTTCTTTCCAGGGCGTTTTGGTTCGGTGAGCAGCGGTGGAGATAGAAGTTGATGGTAAGGAATGTAGAAAATAGGGGAAAAAACATATCTCTAGGTGTCTAGAAATTAAATTTCAAACTTATACTCTAGTTTAAAAAAATATCCCAAATGTGTAAAGGTTGACAAAACTAAACAAAAAAACTCGTAAGCAGCTGTAAGACATATTAAATATAAGAAAAACGTTTTCTATTTATAAAAATTAATGGAAATTTTTCAAATTGATGTAAATAGTACAAACTATTATAGATATAATCAAACAACAAGAGGACAGAAAATGATTTTACTTACTAATAATGTAAAAAAAGACAACAAATCAATTAAAATGAAAAGGAATCTTTAAGCCATATCAAAGTTTAATAATAGTTGTATATAAAATGAAAATAATCTTCATAAAAATAGTACAAACTTAAGCTTAACAACTTTCAAAAATTCAGATAAAAACAAGTATAGAAACACTTTTGAAAAGAAAGAAAATTGTCTTGTACAATAGCAAATAGATAGAAAACATTGCAGATAAAACATAAATAAAGAAAATAAAATAAATAAAAGAGTATTAAAGTATTCATCAATAGTGAAGCATTTGAATAAAAAAAAACCGGTTAGAAGAGTAATAAAATGTAAAAAGCACAAATTTAACACAATCTTAAATTTCATTTCACACAATAGTTCTAAACATATTCCATCCGATAGCAAATTCTAGTACAATAAAGGAAATTGGATGTTAAGCTCAAATAAAGAGCTAAGAGTAAAACAAAACAAAACAAAATTGAATCGTTTTAAATTTATGAAAATTTCACTTAAATTTAAAATTAAAGAAAAAATTTTTTTTTAAATTTCCACAAAGCAACAGATATCTTCAACTGTAAGCAATTCCATCTGTGTGTCCGTTTCTCTCATTTTATGTCTAGTATTGATTTCATTTACACTTCCCACACCTCTATGAGACAGCGGAGATTTTGTCACCACTCTCATGTCGATTACATGTATTTGCTCAGCTGTCGGTGTTGGTTTGCGTCAATATTAGCCGAAGGTATGTCACACGGACCGAGCGAACGCTTGCCTTTCGCTCCTCTTCGTGCCGTGTCCTGGCAAAACCCAGTGTGCAATCCAATTTGTCTAATGCTCCATCAAACCGGTTACCGCCTTTTGTATCGGTCCTGCCGGAACGATGCTGGAAAGTCAATAGAAGAATTCGTACAAATGTCCAACGCTGCCTGGGACACCAACACCGTCTCAACGAGCGTACCGAACCACCGTTCACGAAATAAATCTTAAACGATTTCCTTAAAGAAGATCAATAAAATCCTCTTTGCGTGTTAAGCGGACACAGTCGCGGCTGGTGTTTAATGTTAGCAAATGTTTACTCCCGTTTTGCTTAACGCTGCATGCACGTATGCATTCAAGCTGTAGATAGTGTTTTCATGCAGTAATCCATACCAAGGTACGGACGGCTGTTTGCTTCGCTGGTCCGTATCAAACAAATACATCCGTCAACATCATTACTTTAATCAGTCAGGCTTTGAGAAATTGATACGCCTAGCTAATGATTAGACTGAGTAAAGCGAGAGAGAGAGAGAGAGCGCGCGCGAGAGTCATGAAACGATTAGATCACCTACATCACATGCCAACACTCCTTCGCCTTTGTCCGTTTCGCTTAGCCGAGTCCTTGGCCCCGGACTCCCGGCAGATATTAGTTTGCATTCCAATTCATGCGTGGCAATATTGATCATTAAATCTTTCAACTCATTCACCACTGCCGGCTCACGCCATCACGGTAAGCTGCTACAGTAAATCACTATCTACATCCTTGTTTCCTCCGTGTTGCTTGTGTCTTCCTCAATGTAAACAGTGTCGGTCACAGCTTATCAGAAACCCCGCCAACTAACCATTGGCAAAATCGTCCTCGGACGCGTAACAACGCAGCAGCAGTCTTCGGGTTTTGGGGTTTGGCCATCCAAAACATGCGCTCATAAATTTTAATTGATGTTTATGCTCGCCGAGTACAAATTCGGAGCGAGCTGGGCAGAACGCCCCAAAACACAACGCCGGCACCAAGTAGCGGTGACTAATTAACGCAAAACAATCACACCATCACCGAACAAACCGGCCAACCACGGCCGGGCGACATCATCAACACTCAAGATGGGTGACTGGTGAGGGCCGTTTCTTGGTGTGGAGAGCGCCCGGAGTGGGGTTATTAATGACCGCTCGAACAAAACCCTTACCATCCACTGATAACAATCGATGGCCCGTCGAAAAAGGGGCCATCGTGCCGGGTCTTGGCGTACGATGGTACCCGCACCAACCCGAAAAACCACAACCCAAGCAAAACCCTGGTAACTGGCCTGACGTAATCGACGGTTTTTGTGATTTATGTAGGTCATGTTTTGGGGAATTGAGAGAATGGATAGGGAAGGATGCCCCGGATGCTTCCATCTTTTAATTGAGCGCCCATTTTGGGAGCATTTTCCGTGGGTGTTTATTTATTTTATTTTTTTGTGGCGTTCGTCCATCGCTCAGAATTACTGGAGGACCCCCATCGTGGGGGACGTCACGTCAATTGGAGCCGCACGCTCGTTTTTTGTGTCACAGTCACTGCACACATACACCGGTCCAGGGGCTGCAACTTTTGATGAAAGCTTTCCGCGTGCTACCGGAATAAATTATACGCCGAAAAACTTATCTCATTAACAGAAAACCTCGACGAACCACTGCGTTGGTGTTCGTGGTAGGACATCACTATTGAGGCCGTTTTTTTCTGCTGGGCAAGCAAAAGAAATATCACACATTGTATGATTTTTGTTATGTGGAAGCTTGGAGTGATATTTTTAGTTCTCCTGTCAGAATCCTGAAGAGTTCCTGGCAACCTCAATTTCAATATTGTTTGACACATCGTGTACACTTCATATTACGTGGAAGAATGAAGAATGTATGCATATGATACAAGAACAAAGCTATAAGTCTGTCAGGTGCGAAATATCAAATATACCTTTTAGAACACTAAACATCAAATAATCTTCTAAAATAGTGTTAACGTAAAGATAATCAATCTAATCCTCCATTCGTCATCTGCTCCAATTTAAACGTCCGTCCCAGTCCTTCCATTAGCTGACACACTTTCATCGAGCTAAATCCAGCTGCCAATACGTCCAACTAATCCAGTCCAGATGAGCCAGCAAACTATCTTTCCCCACTGCTGATCGAACAATTCTTTTGCGTCCTTTTTTTTTGCAGTTCGAAAAAACTGGCTCCCGGCAACCATTTGACGTTGTCACATTGTCACAACTTCTGGTTTAAATCTCCGGCACGAACGGACGGCCCGTACGCCGCACCCGGCGGTGCAAACTTTTCCCAAGCGCCACCACGTTTCAACTGCCAACCGGAGGATTAATTAAAACTTACCTTTGCAACAACTGGGCCGAGCATTCTCCATTTTCTGCACGATTTTAACATTCACCTGTCTTACCGACGAGCACACGCTCGCATGATAATGGTATCCCAGCGCTGGACAATGGTAGCGCCGGGAGAGACTGTAAAACTAAAAGCAAAGCAGACACCAACCGTCCACAAATGAAAGGAATTTCCGGTCAGTAGTTATTGCTAATCCTCGGATAACGAAGGTGTTCCGAGGCCTTTTGATTGACCTTTCGGCAAACTCTCCCGGCAAGCGGGTTTTGCTTTTGCATCCACCACCGTTAGGCTTTTAGTTTGACCAGCTTATCCTCATGATGAAGGCCAATTAAATGGACCGGTGTAAAAAAGAAACACTAACTTAAGCAACGGGTTTTTTTGTGCGGGAACTGTCTGCCATAATCCACCGTGTGGTCTCGAACTCGGTAGGTGGTTTGAATTTGTTTTAATTGAGTGTATTAAAAATGGGGCTGACTTTTTTTTTTTGCTATGCTCATTCGCCAGAGTCTTTGTTATAAAGAGTGGGGCATTAGTGCTGGAGAATAGTGTAACAGGTGTAAGGATTGTCTGATTCTTCTTGATAAAGATGGAAGTAACTCTTAGTGTAGTTGCTGGATTATTATGTGTATAACCTTATCACAAAATTATTACATGAATATACTTGCAGCAAAGAAAGATATATAAATTCATGACAATAATCTACTGTGGCGGGCTTCAGATATTCTAAAGGACAAATCAATCAGATTAATGTATGAAAACCCTGTAAGGACACACAGTCTTATGAACAGATAGTAATAATAATCAAAAGCTGTGACATCTCTCCATCATATATACTTAAACAACATTTGAACTTCATTTAACTATACGAAAGAATAATTACCATGAGTCTAGCCAATTGAAGTGCAGTGGAAATTGTAACAATGTAATAAAAGCTTATAATGGTAGGTCAAGACCTAGCAGAACTTGCCGAACTGCAGAAGACTGAACTGAACAACTGAAGAAGAAAAAGAAGAAGAATCCGACAGCTAATTTATGGCAGTTTTGAACAGAGAAAAACAAATTTACGATAATGTAAAAAGATAAACATAGATTACTACAAAACGAAGTCAATATAGCAAACAAAAAACTCGAAATCGAAACTGAAAGAACATCAATAATAAAAACAATAGAAAACAATGCTGAAACAAAATGAAACAAGAAACAGATGAAACATATTCAAAACCATCATTAAAAAAGAAAACAAATATAATTAGATCACGAGAAAAAAGTATAAAGAATGAAAAAAATGATTTCGATTAAATTAAAGCATTCATTCAAAGGATTGCTAAGGTAAACGAATAAAAAAAATAAAAAAGGATAAATTGTTCTACTGGAGAATATCAAAAGAACAAATACAAAAAATGGTAAAACAAATAGATAATTAACAAAAAATTAATTATTAACTAATTAATAATTTATTAAGAACAGGTTGATCATTGTTTCAGTAAAGTTGGAAAATGAAGTAGCTAATGTCAGCTATAAATTAAAACAGCAAAACCAAAGAAAAGCAAAGCAAATACATGACATAGATACACAAAAAAAAAGAACCTTCTTCTTTCACATTAAAGCCTATTTGCATCCCGGTATCACAATATTTGTGCCACCCATCTAAGTGGTGATAAAAAGTTACTTTAAAGCTTGTTGATGTAGCACGATCAGCCATCATCGCCACTGAAGTAAAATAAACAGATATGTGCACACGCAAGCACATAAACAGCACGTGCGTCTTCCACCTTTCAACGAAGTGGAACAGTTGCAAAACAAAGCAAGCAAAAAAAGATAACACAACTCTGCGAAAAAAAACACACACACATTTTTCCAACACCACACGTGATACAGATGTCATCCAATGGTAGCAACATAAATCACATTATTTGGAAACAATGCTTAGCTCAATATCAGCAAACTCACCCCATACCGAACCCGTCCAATGCGAACGCTCAAGCGTTTTTATCTACCGAAAGTCTGCCGACGCACAGCATGCCCGCGTGCTAAATATCTGCCACAAGCTCCTACAAACGGGATCCCAAAGCAAACAGGGCAACGAGCAACAACAAAAAAACCTCAGCTTCCTCCACTCCAGTCCACGGTTTCCTAAACAGCAAAACCAAAGAAAAGCAAAGCAAATACATGACATAGATACACAAAAAAAAAGAACCTTCTTCTTTCACATTAAAGCCTATTTGCATCCCGGTATCACAATATTTGTGCCACCCATCTAAGTGGTGATAAAAAGTTACTTTAAAGCTTGTTGATGTAGCACGATCAGCCATCATCGCCACTGAAGTAAAATAAACAGATATGTGCACACGCAAGCACATAAACAGCACGTGCGTCTTCCACCTTTCAACGAAGTGGAACAGTTGCAAAACAAAGCAAGCAAAAAAAGATAACACAACTCTGCGAAAAAAAACACACACACATTTTTCCAACACCACACGTGATACAGATGTCATCCAATGGTAGCAACATAAATCACATTATTTGGAAACAATGCTTAGCTCAATATCAGCAAACTCACCCCATACCGAACCCGTCCAATGCGAACGCTCAAGCGTTTTTATCTACCGAAAGTCTGCCGACGCACAGCATGCCCGCGTGCTAAATATCTGCCACAAGCTCCTACAAACGAGATCCCAAAACAAACAGGGCAACGAGTCACAACAAAAAAAACTCAGTTTCCTCCAGTCCACGGTTTCCTTCAAATGGGCTTAAGAGTTTTGTGGACCGCTTCGGCGCTTAAACTTCACCACACCAAGGAACCTTTTTGCCGGGGTGCCGCTTGCAAAATGGTGCCCGGTCTCGGTAAAACATCTCCCACAAATCCTGTCCATAAGCAGTAGGTGCTAAGAAAGTGAAACAAAGTGTTTAACCTGCCTCCCTGTCGGATGATGGAGTTTGGGCAGCTCGGAGAAGAATTGGGTGGAGAAAAAAATAAATACCGACCGCCGGAAAGGCAAACCGTGACCGGGAGACATTGGCGCGAGGGTCGACGATTCTTGGTTCTGCTGTTTTTTTCTCCCGCTGTTACTTCTGCTCAAGTGCTCGAAAATCAGTCGGGGGACGAAAACCGTGGTGCAGGAGGCGTGTGGAGGCGACGAAAAGCCCAATATATCTTACATATCTGCCACCGACTCCCTCACCGACGCAGTGCCAGATACCACGCGACCTGGAAGCAACATTCCTCCATTTGCCT
Source organism: Anopheles maculatus (assembly GCA_002091835.1). Classification (NCBI taxonomy): domain Eukaryota; kingdom Metazoa; phylum Arthropoda; class Insecta; order Diptera; family Culicidae; genus Anopheles; species Anopheles maculatus. Next base: position 150,622 of record KZ061573.1, on the reverse strand, counting down.
GGGAAGGGTCTGTCTTGCTTCAGAACCGCGCTTTCCAACGCGCTCCCACCGGCGGACAAAGTGAGGATGTGCCATCATAGGGAAAATGGATTACATCACACATGCTAACGGCCCCAAGGCACACGGTGTGTCCGCGATACGACCGTGAGTAGACGACAACACACAGGCACACACTCACACACTCACATTCCGGTTGCAATCTGTTTACGTTATCCTGGTGATTCTAGTAAGCAACAACAACAAAAAAACAACCAAGTGAGCTGTGTGTGTGTGTCCCGGTAAAGATCAAAAATCCACTTACACCCTCAACGCCCGAAAAGGTCCAAGGAACGGTCGGTCTCCTAATGTTGGCGCCCGGGACAATCCATTAGGGAAAGTGGTGGGACAACGCTTTTCCGGACGACAGTCTGCTCGAACTTGGCGGGTGGTGGAGACAGTGAGGAGGGAATTAGGGGAACGGAACCGGACCCAGCGCTTATAGTGAAATTTATAACAAATTTTCACATTTTGCCCCATATGTTACATGTCAGAGGCCATCAGTGAGCTGCTGTTACTACGGTTGCTCTTTTGCTCCCGTTGCTCATAAACTTCGTACGAAGGCTGGCAAATCGAAAGAGGCTGGCCGGGAAGAAGCCAACAAAAAAAAGTACGGAGCACGCCATTTATGACGGTTTGCTGGCGACAAAACAAGCTTCTGAGTGTGGAGAACTCGCTAAACGGAAGGTTAAGGAAAAGGCTTGAAGTAAGCCAAGATATGAAATGAACCAGCAAGCGGTTGCGCGACCAAATGAAGGAAAAAGTATTTATCCACCTCATATCAACAACACATGGCTGGCTGGCTGGAAGTAACCGAGCATGGGGACCGATAAATATCAACTAATCGAAGCGAAAGAAAATTTCGGAACAGAAAAACAACTTCCCAAAGAGTGTCTACTCTACTCTACTGTGTACATGAAGTGAGTGTGCATTTCACTTCTTTTTCGCCATCAAAAGCAACCAGCAGGTTTACTTGCAAGTACTCGATTATTGATTATATACTCAGTCAATTTATTTCGGAGGTAAAACTCAATTTTTAAGAAACCGCTAAGTGCAGTAATGTTGCTGGTCTTTCATAGTGATTCTGCACGCAAAGCAACGACATTTATTCAGGAATCTTTTCTCTGGATTCCAGGCGTTTTGGGCCGGATTTCAGAAGTGCTTCAAATCGCTCAAGGTCAAGAGCTCAAGTCGCGAATCCAATGTCTTGCCTTTTCTATCGGACTTGTCATTCTCATGACTTGACCAACCCACTGGAGTATAGCGAGTCTATCCATTATACGTATGTCCCGTGCTATAGAGAGACAAATTCACACTGAGCATCTTCTTCTTGAATGTTTTATCAGTGTTAAACAGACTTCAAAAGTCAGCACCGACAACAACATAGACGTTGAGTTGCGCGCAAGGGTGCTGGCTGCCAACCGGTCATACTACAGTCTGAGGAAACTTCTCCACTCAAAATACCTGTCGCGACGGACGAAGCTGGGACTGTACAAAACCTTTATAGTCCCAGTACTCCTACATACGCCTCTGAGACATGGACTTTGTCCAAAACTGACGAAACCCTCTTAGCCGCGTTCGATAGGAAGATGCTCAGAAGGATTTTTGGCCCCGTATGTGTGGAAGGACGAGCTCTATGAGCTGTACGGTGAACTCACCATCGTGTAGCGAATTAGGCTCGCCAGGCTCCGGTGGGCTGGTCATGTCATGAGAATGGCGCCGGACGACCCAGCCCGTAAAGTCCTTTTAGGCCGTCCACATGGACAGAGCAGGCGTGGTAGGCCCAAACTGAGATGGAGTGATGGCGTTGATGCGTCCGCTAGAACGCCCGGGATATTGGATTGGCAAACTGCGGCGCTAGACTTGGAGTGGTATCGAGGATTGTTGCAGCAGGCCAAGACCGCGAAGCTTCTTGTCTTAGAAGCAAGGGTACAGATATTTTGGGTGTAGCTGTTTCCTTAGGCTCAAATATATTAGCGGCTGCTGACGCTCAGCACACTTGTGCGTATCTCAACATCTAAGTCCTTGTTGATGCTGGCTTTTATCCTGAAATAGATGAAGTAGTGGACGACCCGGCGGTACTGCGACAGCGACGCCGGTCTTCACATGGCAGGACCGGGGTTCAAGTCTCATCTGGGCCGTTCCCCCATAGTGAGGACTGACTATCCAACTATGTGGTAACAATAAGTCTAGTAAGCCAGAAATGGCAGGCATGACCAAGTGGTCGTTAGGCCAAGAAAGAAGAAGAAGTGGACGACTTCAAGGGTGTGATGTTCTATATGTGCATGTCGTTTTGTACGTGATGTTTGGAAGACCGATTACAGTCAATTCTTGATGAACTATGTTAGGAACTTCCATCATGCATTTGTGTAAATGAACTGTAAAGTATAATGTTTAATACTTACTTCTTTAAGGTTTAGATTCGAATAGTGTATAAGTTGAGGTTCGGTAAAATATATATTACTAGGGTCAAGCCAAAGCATTTGGAGTAGCTAAATCCTGGATGTTGTTTATTACGATCATATTCAAAAAGGACCCTTAAAAAAACGTTTCAATATAAAGTTCGAAGCGAACGCTCCCCATTTTTTCCCCCGCTGACCGAATACACTTTCCTAATCTTCTTATTAATCTCCAACAATCGTTTTCGAAATCGCATTGAAATCGTGAACCACGTCAGTCAAAAGATATTACCATTTTCGTTTAATTTTGCGAGTTTGTTTTGCGTTCTCACTCGCTCTCTCTCTCTCTCTCAACTGCACGATCTGATCAACCTCTTGCCGACTTTTTTCTCGACTGTTCGCGTGATAAGAAACACTGATGATCCCTTGGCAAACAAGATGGATCCTTCGGGGTTGGTGGAATGTGATCTATTCATCTCGTTCCGGTTCGTTCGGAAGCTGTCCTCGCAACTCGAACGGACGAAATCGAACGGATGCGATGCCGGGGCGTTGATAAAAATTTAAATTTAAATTGAAACCAGCTATCGAAACCCGGGTATGGGGGGCATGCTTCACGCGGAATGCTTCGGAGAATTAGATTATTCACACGCAAACGGACCGATTCCGAAGTGTATCTCGTTTTGTGCGCAAAAACCGAAGAATAGTTCAACCATATTTGAAATGCCCGATAATCGAAAGTTTTCTTTTCTCACCCCCCCCACCCGCCCGGTTTTTCGTGACAGAATGGAGCAAAAATGTTGAAGAAAAAAACGGGACGTAAAAAAAACATTGCACACTTGTAAAGCAAAGCTGCCGACGGAACGTCCCACCGATGGCAATCCCTTCCGAACAAGGGAAAAGAAACCCGAAACGAAGCAAAACGCCATCGATGGACAAGAATTCGCAAAGTAGAAAGTTTATATTTCTACTTCCCTTTGACAAGTCGGTCCTCCATTCGCTCCCCAACAACCCGTCTGACACGGCCGCACAATCCGATCCGTTCGCTGTGTTCCTGTGGGCAAATAAAAATGGAAATTTATATCCACTTCTTGCCAGTGAGCATCCGTCCGACCGACCGACCGGGTATGGGTTGACTTTCGTGACTTTTGTGGCTTGTGCACAGTGTCAGGCACAGAGCGCCGGGTCAATTTCTTGCACAACTCAAACTCTCGAGCGCGTGGAATGTTCGGTTGGCGTTTGCCATTCAATGCAGACACATGTGCGTTCGCATTGTGTGGACCGAACGGACGCACGGCTCATTTCGTCTTTTCGTCGTCTTTCCCCGAAATTGGGGTTTGGTTGCAGAGAAAGTGTATTAATAGAGGCGAAAAATACATATGAAATTTTCTCCATTTTCTCCAACATCCACAAAAGAAAACTAGACAGGCAGGCAGCACATTCTCAACAGCAATGCGATGGAGTGGACGGGAATTTGCTTCGGTAAGCAAGAATTTTGTAAGACGTACACCAAATTGTCCCCGCACATAAACCCCCGAAACGCCGAAAATATACGACCCATTGTTAACGTTTCCTAAAGTTTGATTAATGCGGATGAAAATTTGATGTGCCCGGCAATAGGCGGGTATGGCGCAAAACCACTTATAAAGTACAATTCGGCATGCTTACTCGTCAGAGTACTCGGCGGCACACGTTTTACCGCAGTTGCAGACCAATCCCACCTGTCAATCGTAGGATAAACTCCAATCATCCATTATACCGAAAAGGATTCGTATGATTTTGATGTGAGGTCTGACGTGTGTGTGTGGTAGTGACAGTTCAGTCGCTTGAGACGCATATGATTATGCAAAGACACTTCTGCACATCGTGCGATGTGATGATGGGTATTGATGATTGATTAGTTTCCGTGAAGAATGAGCTAGCGAAAACATGTTTTTCTGTACAGATTTTGCAATCACCGAATATCACGTTCGAATAACGTTTACAAGGAGGGGGGAAACCTCCAGATGATTTATTTTATCCGGGTTTTATCCAATCGTTCGAAGGATTGATTAATTTTTGATGCTTCTATAACGCTTTCGATGGATAACTGCATTAGTGATGTAGTTATGATTGTGCGTAACTCTTTATTGGTAATCTCATGTTCTGAGGTAATTGCAGAATAGTTGCCAAAAACTATTGCCCAATGCACAATCTTATCGTTGCTTTATCTGCTGCGAAAATTAACACTCAATTTTCACTCAATAATGATCGATACTCATAGTGGTAGACTGTACGGTTGTACAACAAACCGTTAGTGATCAAAGAGTTTGAATTGAACACTGTCGTTCGTAGAAGTTTCTACCAGTTTTCCAGATTTTTTATCGTAAAGCACACAGAAAATAATTATTGGAGTTTTTGCATTGTCTTTTCAGACTCTTCAAAATTCTCAGAGGAGCTCAATATTGCAATACCTGACTAACAATAGTGTTTCGAACTGCTATTGTCCAAAAATCCTTTTAAATATTCCGCCTTTTATAGAAAAGTCTCGAGAAACTACAACAGAGACCAGTACTAGTTGAAAATATTCCAATTGTTCTTGAACAGAGTGCAGAAATGACTCGACCATTGCTTGAACTAGGTGTCAAGACATCAATTGATGATGGATCTATTAAATATAAAACTATTTGACATCGGAGAAATGAGTTCTAGCTGAACTATTGATAAAACTAAACTAGCTGAGTGTGTTTTAAGAACTTTGGCTAAAGATTCTGCTTCACAGACGTCACGAAATCTCTCTCCTTCTTGACTTAATAGCCTGCAATAGCATGTCGGTCTATGATTATTATTACCACGTAATTGGATTCTAATAACCCCTCACTACGGGCCAACAGTCCCAATGGAATTCGCCTTTCGGGGAATGGTGCAGCTATCACTTCGGCCAACGCACTGGAGATATACATATCAAAGATCTATGAAGCCTAATACGCTGGGTGTATTACTATATATTGTACTTGGCAGTCTCTTGTCTCTAATAGATTCAAGATCTTCTAGCTACTTTTAAAAATCTTCATCAGAAAGTCTGTGTGTTAGGAATTAAGGAGAATTAAGTTTCCTGGAAAAATAGACAATGCTACGGGTTATTATGCTAGCGAGCTACCGTGTGTTATATCTGCTTAGAGAATGTCTAACTGTTGATACTGAAATATCGTGCATATTAGAGCCTCAAACCGTTAGAGTCATCAGTGAATGTCAAAATTTAGACTGCTACATAGTCGCAGATGATCCTCGTCATTGTAAAGTTGGAGTGGACATAAGTAAATATCTTTATTCCGATAAAGAGCTTAGCTGCTTGCAAGATTCCGACCCAGACAATTGACCGTTTGCAAGTCTCTTTTGCCCTAGTGAAATGTCTTGTGCGTCAACCTCAGGACCAACCTAACAAATATTCGAAATGAATCTCAACATTTCCTCCATTGTGCCCCAATCCAAACGTTTATCCACGCATTAAAAACATAAACAAAGTGCATCAAAATTTGATCGCCGTGGTTGGCACACTCGTTGTCATCCACAACAACCCCCGCCGGTACATCGGTGTGAGAAAGCCTTCCGATTCTTCACATCTCCGCAAAATCTACTTAATGAAAATATAAATGCATTTCACTTATGCATGAATGCGGTCGCGCCACAGTCTCATCCGTGCATCATTTCGCAAAACAAGACTCTGGCCGAGGCACGTTCAGCCTACCTGCCTCCACCCTTCCACCCCCCCCGTCGGCAGGGTCACAATTATGACATAATCCACCACAGCTGCAGTGTGCAGTGCAAGCACACAGTCACACCTGGAAAAGCTTTACGGTTCGCGGGTGTAGTACCACTTATCAACGCAAACGGACAACACAGCATCACCTGACCTGACCTGCCGGTGCGAAAGCACGATCCTGGTGCCTCCACTCGCAAGGCCTGATGCGTGCACGCACCCATTATGATTTAATTAATTGAAAACAACAGAGCAAAAAATAAAACGACACACGGCCATGCGAGAGTTGAGGTACAAACGCACCGACACACACCACACGCTTTACCGGGCGAAATAGATTATTTTCATCAACAGTAATTATGATCATTGCTTTTCAATTTTCTACATACACACACACAGGCACGCACACACAGAACCGCCATGCCAGCGTCAGTGAGCTTTTGGCAGGTGAAGTGATGATGCGCAGTGCGCAGTGCATTATAGTGCCAGTGCGGCACTTTTTCCGGCTGCGTGACATTTTTCGTGGGGAGGGTGGTGGGGCGTGTGTGTGTGTGTGTAGCATTTTCCGTGGGGGAGAAGGTAGCATAATGTTTTAATTCGGCCGTTGCGTATTTGTCACTGCCCGATGGAGGCGCCCAGTCCGTCACGTAGATTGGGTTGGGATGAAATAATGAGTGGCCAGTTTGCCGTTTCCTGCTTTATTGCATTGTGGCATTGTTTGTGTACGTGTGTGTGTGTGTGTGTGTGTGTGTGTGGGAAGTTTGGATGAGTGATTTTCTTTTAGCTTTTATTTATTGTTTTTCGATTCCATTCAATGGGGAATTGTTTTCATTTCTGATTAAGCTCTTCCCGCGTCAAAATACATTTGAAAGGAACAGTGGGAAAACCATCGTGTTCCCTGTAAATGTAATGCGAAGATAGTAAATTATTAAAGCATTTTCATAACACATAAAAGCACAAATCTTTTGCTAGTAAAATTAAGATCAGATGCAACGGAAAACATTAAAAATAAAACAAAAACCAATTGTGGTAGGAAATATGACCGCGTCACAGACTACTTCCACAGTCTGCTTATCAATGCAAATTCCAACTTCCAGTGAGGCTCGCGGGCTGATTGCATTGTGCGTATGCCGTCGGGCCGGTGGATGAGGTCGGTAATGCAATAAGCAATAAATTTTCCTTTTGTTACCGGTGTGCCGTTTCCTGTTTCTTGTTTTTTTTCTGTGTTGCTGCTACCCTCTGCGCTGTTCGTCACAATTTCCTCATTGACTTTTCTTTTTGGCTTCTGGCTCCTTTTTTTTTTGTTCACTACCGCAATCAAACTGATTGACCCACATTTCGGACGCGTGGATTGGGCGGGACGAGAGAAGGAAACCGTTGGTTGACTCCACCGAGCGTATTCGAGTCGAATTTTCCGGTCCGGATCTGATTTATTGCACGATGAGTAATGGATTGGACCACGGACGGAATTTAAATATGTCGATTATTCAACCTCGTCCCGTGGGCAATACCTAGTGGTGTATGCAATACTGTGGAACCGATCATGTCGAACCACATTTGTATTGTCTCTCGCCATTGCATCAGGTACGTTCAGTGTGTGTGTGTGTGTGTGTGTGTGTGTGGGAAATTCTTCCTTGCATAAAGTACATATTTCAGCAGAAAATAAAACACCATTCACTTAATGGCATCTCCGGGTAACGTCCGGGTTTTGCTTCTTGTCCCGAAAAACCCGGAAATCATTCTCATTCCATCCAAAAAGTGCACCCAAGTTCATCGGAAAGACAATAGAGCTTATAGATAGTTAACACAAACATGCGTACTTTGCACAATCCACATCCACATCAGCCTCTCCGATCGACATGGAATGTGTCTACGGCAAACACACACCCGATTCCAAGAAAATGTAACCTAACACGCCCGAACACACGGTCGCTCTTCTTCTTTTGCCAACCAGGGTACACCAGTGCTGCATCCATGGCAATCGGTTCACTTACGTGTTCCGGAATTCGACGTACCGACGAATGTTGCTCGATGGAGTGTTTGCAAATTTGTCCTTCCAGCTGTCACGGTGCCAGTAACGGTTTGGGATGGTGCAAGGTGCTGTCTGTTTTGTACCCACCGACAATGGTTGGTTGCCCGGTGCAACGGTGCCGTTTGTTTGCTTTAGATGCTGCCACATCTAAATTAACACCGGCAGAACAATGCCGTCACCATGGCAATCTGATTTGGGGTGCATGTTTTTCGGCACCCGAAACAACAACAGCTTGCAGCTGTGATTTGGCGATATAGAAGCACCAGAAGATCTTGGTAGGTACAGTGTTTCTCACTTGATAATGCAAAGTTACCTATGATTTTTGCAAACGCTACATACGATTTCGTATGGAGCGTTTGCAAAAATCATAGGTAATTTTGCATTATCAAGTGAGAAACACTGTAAGATGGATTCTGTTGCACCATGGTCCCATGGGTGGACCTTTGAGATGATAATGTCGATAGAGCGGGACATTTAGTTAAAATCTAACATTTAACTAGACTTCAAGGATCCAGAATGTCCACTAAATTCAAGAGTAATCCAAAGAATTCATTCAAATTCGCTAGTATAGCTAGAGAGCCCTATATGCAACAGAATCTTACAACAGAAGTGCTCAGAAGTGCTGGAAGTACTTGGAAGTAGAAGCAGAATAAGTTTATTTCCTTTGTTTTGAAATTAATGCAAGTACTGAAGGCGATAGCTAAGCCGGTCTTTTTAGCAATGGTTTTATAGCATAAAATGACAGCTTGCTGTGACAAGAAAAAACGAGGCAATACATTTAATCGATTACTGACAAAATACTGTTTAGTATTGAGGATCTATTTTGTGCCTAAAAACCTCATCAGCAACTTCCAACAATGAACTTCAAATTCTCTGTAACTTCCATTTCTTTTTATGTATATATTTCCTTTTCAAGAATTTCTTTAGTTTGGAGAGCGATTTTTCGCTTCTTAGTATTCATTAAGCCGTGTCTGGATAACAAGTCAAGATATCCGGATGGGACATGATACCGATTTATTGGTAATATAAGAGACCGTAGCTCTAACAATATCTGCTCCTTGATCCTTGAAGTTTGCATTATAAAATAATATTATTTTAAAGCGAGAATTCACAGAAAATTGTACGACCTGGAACTCTCAACCAGTATCACAGATCGAATGACATCTGATACAAACTTTGAACCTTTTAATATCTTGCATTACTTCCAAATCGATGACCAATTTTGATATTTTTCCTAAACCAAAGACGAAATGTCCACTCTTTGCCTCTAGTCTGAACCATAGTACAAAAGATTCCTACCAATTTACGATCCCCAAAATAATTCTTCATCTAACATGCATTTCATGTTACGGATTTTGCTACAACTCGATTCCCAGACTAGAGCCGAAGGTGTCAAAAATTTTGAGACAGCTTGTAGAGGGAAAAAACCTGCACCTTTCTTCCATGAAACCTGGTGACAACGAGGTACAAGGAACACTTAAAATTCAATTTCGTTGTGTAATGAATTATTTTTCCCCGGATAGCTCCAACCAGGTAAAGCTTCCAATTTTTAATGTATTTTACATGGATGACTTCCTTAATGGGTAATGTGGTATGCCCATTGAACTGCAACCCGTCCCAACTGACCTACCCACCCAAAACTCATTCGAACGCGCACCGTAATGAGGTCTCGTTGGGATAATTGAAAGATGAGGCAGTGAACGAGTACTAGAGAGAAGGAAAAAAGCTGCTGCAAAATAATCCTTCACTTCCCGAATGGTGAAAGGATTGCCGGAAAGGAAGTTTCGTTTGATGTTTCTACTGTAAAGCTTTGAAAAGCGTTTCCCTCGATATGCTTCGCCCATCGTTCCTTAGTTTGTTCCTTTCATCAAATCCTTGCGTCTTTTTTTTTGCAAACACTCGCCCCCTTCTCAGTTCCTAAATAAAATTTCCATCAGGAAGGAAGGATGCACAGAAAAACCCGAACATTCAACTATCTGCCGAGGCTCTCCTGAGCTCCCTTAAGGGTTATGGCTTGGGGAAAATCAATTTACAAGTACACTGCCAAACGAGGCACCATTCATTCGGCAACGTGCTTCCGTACGCTCAACGGCGAACCAAATACACGCTTACTTCATTTGGGTGATGTGTGTGTGTGAGAATGTTTGTATACGTGTGTTTCATCACCCTCCGTCCAACGCGTCCCCAAACCAACCGATCAACCGACACATTCAATCGAAAAGGACATGAACACGTGCCTTTTTTTTTCTACAACAGAAATCTCGTTTGCATTTCCATATTCCATTCCCGGGTGGTGGAGCTTTGAGCCCAGTAAAAGGGGGGGAGGGGGGCATAGAAATTGAAGAAAATAATTTCATCAAAAACATGCTGCACCCGACAAAAAAAAACACAGGCTACCCCGCAATGTCACCGTAGGAGCGTAAGATTAAAAGCAAAAGCGTCGGTAACTATTTTCAATCATTACAGAGACGCCGGTTGCAACCGGTTGGAAAAACCCCTTTCGATAAGAAAATGGTACTTTATTTCTTTACCCCCTTTCCCTCTTTGTTTTCTTCCTCGTCTACTTCTTCGGGTTTCGAAGGCGGTTAAAATCTCGGTTCTAGGTGTCGGTATTCTGCCGAACCCGATGTAATCCTGCCCGACAGACGACCAGTGTGGCGTACCATTTTCAAGAAGCTTTTCGCAAACGAACTGCGTTTTTTGCTTCTCTTTCGTTGTGTATTTAGAATGTGTAAAAACCGAATCTTCTCAAAGGCTTAGAAAAGGAACGGCAGGAAGGAAAAGGTCTGCGAATCGAGCAGAATTATTTATGCTTGTGTAAAATACGATCCCGCTTTTTATTTGGATGAATAAATTAATCTTCTTTGGTGTGTTTTCTAGCATAAAATTTAATCATGTTAGTAGTGTGTTTTATTTGCTGCTGTCTTTTTTACTTTTTAATTTATATAATACGAGTCTTACTGAGTGCAAGTCTAAGTATTCTTCTTTATTTAACTAATTGGAAAACCTGCAAAGCATATTAAACAAAAATACATTAAAAATAGCAGTTTTACATTAAGGAAAGCCATATACGGAGGGTTTTGAATTGATCCTCGCAGTACCCGACCTATCTACATATTGATTAACTAAAGAAAAGTATTAAAAAAGGAACATACCAAGCATAAACCGACACAAACTAAAAATTTGAAAATGGCAGAATGAAATATCAGAAAATATAAAGCAACAAAACGAAAATACTCTCATTAAACTTTATAAACAAATTAAACATCAGAAACAGTTTAGAAAACACGAAAACAAAACCGAACGATGGACACAAAAGTTACCAAATGCTATGCAAATAGATGAGAACAACAACAGAAGAACAGATCACAAACAAAAAAAGAAACAACAAAGGAATCTGAACATAGGAATTGAAAAGGGAAGAATAAAACAAAATGCAAGAAAATCAAACAAACCGAACGTGAAATTAGAGCATTTATATTAGTTAACTGCATCAAATAATATACAGTAGAAAAAAGTCCTAAAAATCGTTAAAAGAAAAGTAAAATAAAAGATAAGTGAGACGTCAAACAAGTGCAGAATAACAAGAAAATGAAACACAGTACGTATAGAATAATAAGAAAAATAGAAGCTTTAAAAAATGAGAAATAAATCCTCTGAATATTGAAATTTAGAATAAAACTCATTTGAAGAGGAAAAATATTAAAAAAAAGTATTACAAGATGAAGAAAAAAGGAAAATGAAAATAAGAAAAATTATTCTTTATTTTACTGTTCAAGTTTTGTCGAAAGGACGGTTATGGTTGTGAACAATATCTTTTCTCTTGTTTTATTTGCTTCTCTTCTTTCATCATTTATTATTGCGCTATTATCGGTTTTTACTATCACTTATCATATTAAATTATGGTTCAGTTTTACTTTAATTGTGTATATTTCACTATACACAACCCGATAAACCGGCACAAAGCAACCTTCCTGCTTCTGTTTTGCTTCATTAAAATAAAACACAATGCTAATTTATTACCGTATTTCATAAAAATGAAAACGATAAAGAAGCAAAATAAAATGTAAAAAAAACACAATTTATTGTTCTAAAATCCAAACACCGAACAGCTCGATTAGCATTTAATTTCTAGCCGGGCCGGGGGAAATCCGGTACAAGCAGCCTCTACCACGAATCGCCACTCAGCATAGGATTTATAATGATTTCTAGCGGACGGTGGTGTGCTGTATGGTGCTGACACGTTTTCAATTTACCTATGCTAATCAGCATGCTTTTTTTTGTTTGTTTTTGGTGTGTATGTGTGTGAGGAATTTATCATTCTATTATGGGTCCGGGTTTTGCAGCCTTTTAAATTGATGGTTCAATTTAATCTGAATGGTTTTCACGGTTAGAAGAAAATATAATGGATGGATAACAGTTCCATCTCTAATCTCTTGTTAGGATAGGCAGCTGGAACATACATCCTTTGTTTTTTTTTTGTTATATTATGTACTATATTATACATATGCAAGATTTCCTGGTTGATCCACAAAAAACCGGATAAGTGTCAACGCGATGTAAACTACATTTTCGTACACAAAATCTCGTCATGTACGCCATATCGTTCGCTATTTGCATTCGGCCATGCGTCCAACCCATGACCCAACAGCTAACAAAAAACGAATCAGGGATATGTACGAGTGTGTCTGTGTGTGGAGAAGGGAGGGGGGGGACTACATATTCCACAACCCATGACAACCATGACAACCGGATATCCGGAACCGCGCGAACTCGGGGGGTTGGCTGCCAGAAATAGGATGTTGAAATAAAACCGCAGTATTTTAATTGGACGGCGCCAGACGGACCGCTTTGTTTGTCCGTTTGCCACCGTGGCACAATGTACGGTGCGTAACCCGTACGTGTGACATCCTCGCGCTGGTCGAGTCCCTCATTTTACATTGTCCATCCCCCGAGGAACCCCCAGCTGGTGGGTGGATTTTAATTCCTAACGTTTTATGTGTAGTGACAGGGTTTTTCTTTCTCTGGTGATTCACTCGTCCAACCGCGAACCTCGTGGTAGGCCTTGTTAGGATAACCGGGATCGTTTTTTTTTTTTTTTTTTTTCCCGCTTCTTTTACTCCACGGTTTTTTTTTTTACACCAGAGCACAGAGTGTATAAAATAGCGCTGGTGTTGAAATAAAGGACTTCCCGGTGACGATCGTACCGTACGCAGATGAACAAATAAAGCAGGACGACTTAAAACTGCGTCTAATTTTGAAACATTGGGGGCGACCTTCGTTCACACCGAGCACCAACACCATTAGAGGCAAATTGCAACATCAATCGAGTGGTGGCGTTATGGCGTTTCTGCTTCCACAGAGAAACCTGGTTACGGAAATCTCGAGTCTCTCCGTAGGGATTATACCATTTTTGAAACCAACCGACACCCATAATGAGCCTTCTCAAGTGGGAAATTCGCTTCCCAACCGTGCCCCTCGGGGGCCCAGCAAGCTAATAAGCAACACGGAACAACCAAACCGCCTGCATGCACCCTCACACACACACACAGACAGCTGGAGGCCATACCGAACCAAACAAAAAAGGCATGAGATATTCATTCCGTTGCATACTACCAGGGGGGGAGTACGCAATCGAGCGCACCAGAATTAGCTTTATCGAATTTAAGGTGACAATTTCATTTGAATTTCAATTCGGAGCGCGACAAAATAGTTCGCGAGCCGATTTCCGATTTTCGACTGTCGTGCCTGCCGGGCACATCCTGCTACTACTAGACGACCGGGCGTTGGGAACGGGACAGAAATTTGCAAAATTAGTTTTTGGTGGCTGACGGTTTCCGGAGGTTTTCCTTTTTTTTTTCGTCTACCTTCCCGGTGGATGTGGTCTGGTCGCTACCTAAACCTATACTATCGATTGCATATGCATTAGACCATACGTCGACTTCCTCCCCCCGGACGGTACGGAGAGATATAATGCACACCGACAGTAGAGTCGTCGGTGGTTGATAATGCATTCTGGATTTAGAAAAAAAACCCCCTGTACCGAAATCCATTCATTATGCAAAAACCGAACTTTTGTTTCGCATAATGAGCTGTTCAAATTTTTGGGCCGTTATCGCCGTCCATTGAGCACATTGTCAAATTAGTTTCGCACGCGGTGTAGTTGTTCGAGTTCGGGCAAAACACTGCTAATTAAGTTTGGCGCTCGATATCGTGATGCAAAACGTGCAAAATCATGCAGACCTGGTTTGTTTTTGCGACAGTATTGATGAGTGAGTACCATCGTGCAGCGAATTAGGCTCGCCAGGCTCCGGTGGGCTGGTCATGTCATGAGAATGGCACCGGACGACCCAGCCCGTAAAGTCCTTTTAGGCCGGCCACATGGACAGAGGAGGCGTGGTAGGCCCAAACTGAGATGGAGTGATGGCGTTGATGCGTCCGCCAGAACGGCCGGGATAATGGATTGGCAGACGACGGCGCTAGACCGTGAGCGGTATCGAGGATTGTTGCAGCAGGCCAAGACCGCGAAGCGGTTGTAGCGCCTGATAAGTAAAGTAAGTAAAATTGATGAGTGAGTTATTACACAAGATATGTTCGCGTTTTAGAGAGTATCCTGGAGCGTTTTTTGTGCAAATGTTTTTTGTTTTAATTATCCCAGATGTATTTTATTACAATTAAACACAAAAAAACTTGTAGAGACGCGTAAAAATGATGTCCGTGTAAGTAAACATAACAAACAGTTGTTGCATATTAAACACTCCATCAATAATTTTTGTTAATCATAAAATGTCATTTTTACAAAGTTTCTGAGGAACAGTATACGAAAACACTCGTGGCGAAAGCATAAGTATGTTGACCATCCATTAAAAATCTATATGAAAGCAATACCTTGTAACTGCTGCAAGGTTTAGCGACTAAGCGCCGGAAAGTATGCAATACTAATTATTGTAGAACGCTTTTTCACTATTGATGCGAAGTGTTTCGAAAAAGTAAATTAATTATTTTGACTAAGTTAATTAATGGTTCATATTATATGACGTGAAAAACTAAAACAAACTAAAATTATTAATGTGTTGCTTTGTGTATACAGGTTGCTTTGTGTATACAGCATTAATTTACCTTTACAAGCTTCAAGATAGATTTGATCGGTCAAATATACTGTAGGCAAGTCTCGATAAAAATGTTTATTTTATTTTACTAAATTAGGATATTTGAATAAACTAATGTTTATTTTTCTTATAATTCTATTCTTTAGTCTGTTAGTACATAAGATCGTAACACATGGTCTACTGCATTTAAATAATTGTCCTGATTCTATTTTAATACATCGTATAGCGCCTACAAGTATGCAATTTAAGCATATACCGAAATCCATTCATTATGCAAAAACCGAACTTTTGTTTCGCATAATGAGCTGTTCAAATTTTTGGGCCGTTATCGCCGTCCATTGAGCACATTGTCAAATTAGTTTCGCACGCGGTGTAGTTGTTCGAGTTCGGGCAAAACACTGCTAATTAAGTTTGGCGCTCGATATCGTGATGCAAAACGTGCAAAATCATGCAGACCTGGTTTGTTTTTGCGACAGTATTGATGAGTGAGTACCATCGTGCAGCGAATTAGGCTCGCCAGGCTCCGGTGGGCTGGTCATGTCATGAGAATGGCACCGGACGACCCAGCCCGTAAAGTCCTTTTAGGCCGGCCACATGGACAGAGGAGGCGTGGTAGGCCCAAACTGAGATGGAGTGATGGCGTTGATGCGTCCGCCAGAACGGCCGGGATAATGGATTGGCAGACGACGGCGCTAGACCGTGAGCGGTATCGAGGATTGTTGCAGCAGGCCAAGACCGCGAAGCGGTTGTAGCGCCTGATAAGTAAAGTAAGTAAAATTGATGAGTGAGTTATTACACAAGATATGTTCGCGTTTTAGAGAGTATCCTGGAGCGTTTTTTGTGCAAATGTTTTTTGTTTTAATTATCCCAGATGTATTTTATTACAATTAAACACAAAAAAACTTGTAGAGACGCGTAAAAATGATGTCCGTGTAAGTAAACATAACAAACAGTTGTTGCATATTAAACACTCCATCAATAATTTTTGTTAATCATAAAATGTCATTTTTACAAAGTTTCTGAGGAACAGTATACGAAAACACTCGTGGCGAAAGCATAAGTATGTTGACCATCCATTAAAAATCTATATGAAAGCAATACCTTGTAACTGCTGCAAGGTTTAGCGACTAAGCGCCGGAAAGTATGCAATACTAATTATTGTAGAACGCTTTTTCACTATTGATGCGAAGTGTTTCGAAAAAGTAAATTAATTATTTTGACTAAGTTAATTAATGGTTCATATTATATGACGTGAAAAACTAAAACAAACTAAAATTATTAATGTGTTGCTTTGTGTATACAGGTTGCTTTGTGTATACAGCATTAATTTACCTTTACAAGCTTCAAGATAGATTTGATCGGTCAAATATACTGTAGGCAAGTCTCGATAAAAATGTTTATTTTATTTTACTAAATTAGGATATTTGAATAAACTAATGTTTATTTTTCTTATAATTCTATTCTTTAGTCTGTTAGTACATAAGATCGTAACACATGGTCTACTGCATTTAAATAATTGTCCTGATTCTATTTTAATACATCGTATAGCGCCTACAAGTATGCAATTTAAGCATATTTATCGATTTTTCAGTGTTTAATCGTCTCTAAACACTATAAAGAGAAAACTTTTATTGCTAGGAAACAATTTGGAAATTGTTAAACACATTGAAAAACTTACTTTTTCAAAACACATCCTTCAAACTGCATCCCTTTGCTCATAGTCAAGCCTTCTCGAGTACCTATCCCATTTCTAGTGGCAGTCACGCTTCAGTGAGTTAATTTCCCGAGGACAACTGGTTCGCTCCAATTGTACACTCATCAAGCACACAATCCTCACACACACACAACGAAAAAAACGAACGTCCTCCCCCGTCTGAAGGCATGTTTCCTGCAATCGTTTAATTTTCATAACAGAAGCGCCAATTTCTGCCGGACGCAAATGGCAACCACCATTTTTCTTTCCCTTTCGATTGCTCACTGTCAGCACCCTTGGGGACGTGTACAAGCCTTCAGTACGAGGGCACAATTCATTGCTTTCAGTGTGTTCCGCAAATCTCGAATCCTTAAGAAAATCTCCAGCCAAAAACGGGAAAAAGCTGGTAAGTGGGAAAACCCGTAACCGAATAGCTGGAAAGTGCATCCGGCGAAACCCAGCCGAGCAGCAGCAGCAGTAGCAGCTGCATCTGTTTCGAGCACATTTGCGACCGGCATCCGCTACATTAGCATGCCTTCTCCCGGGCCCTTTCTTCGACAGAAACATTTGTTTCATCTCCATTTTGATTCAGTGAGGGGGACTTGCAAATTTTAACTTCCTTCTGCGATTTGGCGCGCCAAATTTTCCCCAATGTCGCCCGTTTTTTCGCACCTTAACCGAGAGCGGAGTGGTGTCCCCATTATCTGGCTGCTTGTAACGACGATTCGGGGAGCATTTTAATAAATTTCCTTCCACTGCAAAATCTGCCAGTGACATTTAATATGCACCAATAATTTATCGGATTTCATACGTCTTCTTATGGTGCTGGCCGGGGTTTAAGGGCACGTTTTTTGGGTAGCTCGAGGAGTACAGCACGGGTACTCGGCACAGAAGTATGTATGTCGGGCGAAGAAGACATTTTGAATATGAAACGTTTCCCAATTTCGGCTTTCGGCGATAACAATTTTCAGCACAGGATATATTTCGATCGGAACGGTTCCGTGTTCCTGCTACGGTATGAGTTGTTGCACTTCTATACCTTTTGTGGAGTGCACTTGTATCAAACAAGGAAAAAGAAACATTCCCAAGCCTGTACGATAATGCAATTGCGAATGTGTTGAAGCGCTTAATTCATTGCGCTGCTTCAGTGGGAAAATCGAAAAAAGGGGTTTTTAAACAGGGTCACATTTTCCCCCAATCCAATACAGCAGGGAGTAGAATTAATATATCCCACGTTGCGAAACGATCACCTCGTGGGGCCAATTTTCATCGTGGCACCCAATATCGGGCGGTGGTGATGAAAATCTTTCGACGCAGGAAGCAGACACCTAGAACGGTTCACATCATTGGCCGTTCTCACATGAGCCGTCCTCTAAATCACAACCAGTGTGTCTCACTCACAACCAAGTCTCTCTCGCACGCTCTCTCCCGGTCAAGTGATTCGTTGGCGAATGGTTATGAAATTTTAATTTCACCTGCAATTTCCACAAAACCCATAATGCTGTTATTTTGTCATGCATATTTTACGTTATGCCCAATGCGCTGCCCGGTGCTGGGGTCGTTCGCGACAATACTTTTCACACTTCAGCAAACGGGTGACGCTTAAAAGTGATACTTTTAGCGTTTTGCAACAGATATTTTCACACTGGGAGGGTCACTGAAAAAGGGAATGGAAATGATTAGAAAAATATTTAACAACAAAGTAAGAGATATGCAGGAGTAAATAAAGACTAAAGTAGTAAACATCGACATTAACGAATAAACAATTAATAAAGAAACAAATGAGTATAAAGTGAAACAAACCACAAAAATGCGTCTATCAATACTATCGGCCTAAGAGACAATTAAATAATTAGAAACGAAAAATCAATATAAGATTACTAAATATGATTTCGGAAACCTCAACAAACGCTCCATTACAATAAAACCTGAAACGAAAACAATTGAATAACAATTGAATCTAAAGAGCAAAATTTAACAAATGTACAAAAACAAATGAAATAAAAAAGCATTCGATTAAATAAGTGAAAAATAAACATTAAAATGAAATAACAAAAACAAAAAAACAGAAGAATGAATCAAACACAATAAGTAAGGATTAAGAAATACAAATTTAAAAATAAAAATATAAGTTCATTTTTTTAATATGCTAGTACAACGATAATGTGCAAACAAACAAATAAACCAAACCAAATAAATTGATAAACTAATAAATAAATAAAAACAAAACCACCCATTCAAGCAGTCAACTAAATAAAAAGTTATATTAATAAATAGATCACGCGTAAGGGTGTATCTGCTATATGATGCAATGTATACATGCTAAAGAATCACAATCAAACCCTTTAATAAAATAATAATTATAATAAAATGAATAATAAATATAAAAATATATAACAGATTAACAAAACAATGATCAAACATAATATAATACAGGAAAAACAAATAAAAACTATAAATTAAATGAAACAAAAATCACAACGTCACTTCGAGCTGACTTACACACGATCAAATCACTAATCTCTATTGGAAAACTTAACTCATACGTTGCAAATGCATAACAAATTAAATAAAAATCCTTTTTCAAAAACCACCATCCAATATAATAAATCATCACGGCCATATTCCGCTAGAAACTCATCCCTGATCATGCCTTTTCCTATCTGCTAATGAGATATCCGAGAGCCAAAAAAAATACGCCCCCCGACATCGGATTGACCAAAGGAAATACATGGCCATCCTTGACGCGAATGACAGAAGAAGAAGAGAAGCACAAAACATCGAAGAACCATTCATCCACCCCAAAATTCCACCAACAGCACACGGAAAAGTGCTTGAATCCGACCGGGTAGGCCCGACAGGTCCGGTTCAGTGGTCAGTTTTGTTCACTTTCTGAAACTTCGGTCTCAGTGTCGTGGTGTCGTGGCACTCAAACGATTTCTGTCCGTTGTGGAGAACCTCACCGGTTTTACCATCCGGTTGGCTGCAACTGAAAACAGGACATCCTTTTACCCGTCACGGTGGTTCGAGACGGCTTTGGAAGGGTTGGAAGTTGCAGCCAACCGGATGGTAAAACCGGTGAGGTTCTCCACAACGGACAGAAATCGTTTGAGTGCCACGACACCACGACACTGAGACCGAAGTTTCAGAAAGTGAACAAAACTGACCACTGAACCGGACCTGTCGGGCCTACCCGGTCGGATTCAAGCACTTTTCCGTGTGCTGTTGGTGGAATTTTGGGGTGGATGAATGGTTCTTCGATGTTTTGTGCTTCTCTTCTTCTTCTGTCATTCGCGTCAAGGATGGCCATGTATTTCCTTTGGTCAATCCGATGTCGGGGGGCGTATTTTTTTTTGCTGGGACGTAGTTTGTCGAAACGATCTTGTCGATTAGTGTAGTTACCCGAACGCCTATTGGCAACCAGTTCTTACTGTCGCACTAGAGAACCTTCGAGAGATTTGCTCACACCCTCAAAGGTTCCAAAAAAGACAAACTCATTGTCTCATTTTGTCGCCGGATCTCGTGTACGTTCTGTGTACGTCAGAAAACATCTTTCCCGTGTGTCTGTCTGGTTGGGATGTCTAGCGCTAGTGTGCGCTCGTTTCGGCCAACGACAAGGGACGGTAGCCCCCGAAACCAAAAGTCCAATTCAACAAGCGAACTAAATCAGTGAAATCCTTCAGGGGGCTGTACAAGCATTCCGGAGGATCATCATTTCGCCTGTACAGCGGTACCAGGAAAACCGGCAGCTCCGGCAAACACCAGCAAGCAGCCTCCCGAGACTTTCGACTGAACCCGGGAATGCCGTTGTCTCAGGGCGGTTGTCTGCCGAACCAGAAGAGCAGAAACCGTATATGCAAACGAAACATTGCTCACAAGCCGCAGGCGATAACATTTTCCGACATCAAAGCGCGTGAGAAAAAGTTTAACCACATCGAAGGGACGGACAGCTACACACACACTGTGGTGGGAGGGTGTATTCGCATCGTACCTCGACCTACATATTGCAATGGGAATGTGGTTCCTTCGAGACAGACGCATTCGCTTTGATTGACAGTGTTGTCTGTCTAACTAGGGTCGCCCGCTCGGTGTGCTCTAAGTGGTACACCAACTGACAAAGATATTCTGTTGCGATATTGTTGTACATGCACCACATTCGATTGATAAATGGTTCGAATTTACCATTATTTTAGGAGTTTTTCCTATTTTTGTAGATAGATTCCTAAGCCAGTTTTATAGCTTTCCTTCTTTCTGAAACTATTTTGTATCTATAAAATTGGAGAATGAATTTGGCGTTTGACATTTGACACTTAGTATTTGACGTTTCATCACGTGTTTAGTTTTTAGTACACATAATGTGGTCAACGGAACTCGTCTACCTGAAGTTCTGGTTGTTCAAGGGAACATTGAGCGTCCACTGAACATGGTTGTCCAGGGGACGTAGCCTTCCAAAGGGTTCTATTGTTAAAGTTACCTAGAAGGTAACCAAAGGGACTTCTTCGACCAAGAGATCCTCGGTATCAAAAGAGGTGAACACGGTCAAAAAGTTTAGTCTTTTAGACTAATTCCAGTCCTCTTAGAGTCCTCTTAGAGTTGGAGCAGTCGAGGTGGCCGAGGTGGTAGCGGTGGCATTCTTCACTCGACAGGATATCCCGTCCAGACCACCTTCCCGTACGCAGGACTAACTATCCAGCTGCGGGTAAAACTAAGTCACAGAAAGCTAGTAATAGCAGGCCAAGACCTTGCCAAGTATTCTTCGTCCTAGTGGCCGTTTGGAGCTAAGAACTTAGTCGTTTCGTAGTCCAGCGAAGCCTCATCGTTAAAGGAAGGTCGATGTCCATAGGGTATCATCATTCAAAGACTTATTCTAGAGTTCTGGTCGTCCAACAAAACGCGTTGAGCTAAGGAATTAGCCTTTTAAACCGCCTCATTGCAAGGGAGTTTCGTAAGTCCAAGAAGCCTCATCGTCAAAGAGAAGTCGAAGTCCAAAAGGCCTCGTCGTCGTAATCAAAGATCACCCAAATATTACTTCTAAGGAAGCTCATTGTGCTACGATTGTCGAAGACCAAGAGATCAAGAAATCTCGTTACCTCAAGAGATTTTGTCATTCAAATAGGCGTTGGGCCCTTCCCACTGCGAACGACTTAACTCCACCACTGTCATTCCGAATTCCTCCTAATATCCTGCTTTCTAAAACAACTAAAACTCGGGTAAGATATGCTCATCGATGGCTCCAATAAATTGTCCAAAAGGAGACCATACATAATGACGATGAATATATGGTTAAATGATTTATTTATTCAACGAAATTTACCAAAACAAAAAGCGCTACTAACCTACACCCTTAGAGCTAATAATTTAACACAACAGCTCTTTACGTCCAAACTCTCCCGTGTGTAAAGGTTTGAATACATTAGCCTCGTTTTTTTCTGCCTTCCTGTTTAAATCTATTATCCGCTGATGTAATTCACTTCACCACCGCATCTCACCGGATGCATCGCCCATCGAGAAACTTTCACCCAGCTACGACCGATATTCGGTGCATCAGATGCACCTGCAGCTAAGCTCCGGATTTAAGCACATGCCTAAAAGCTGACCACAAAATTCACTCTACTCGGGTACGTAATCACTCTGCCGTGCGTTAAATTTACTTCGCAAACTCGGTAAATAAATATATCGTCCACACCCACTAACGGTCGTCCAGAATTTCAACCTGGGTGTGGACCGACGGTGTGTGGGGTAAGGTGTAGTTTCAAATCGATGGAAAATCCGTGCCCAGCTAAAATACTACATTCGCCGGTAGTGTGTGTGTGTACGCTGCAGGATACAGATGAGCCACAAAAAACGCTCGGCACGAAGCTGCGTGCTAAATGGCACCCGTGCCAATGGGTTGCATCGGTTCGAAAACCACCGCAACCAGTGCGTGTGTCTGTGCCTGTGTGTGCATTGTGCGTGCTTTCGCGCCCCCAAAAAACGCACTATCGAACAGCGCAACCCAAATGCACTTCCGGTGTGAAAACCAAGCCCAATCCCACTAATCATGCCAAAGTGCGCGCCTCGGTAGTGGTCACAGTTCCGGAGCTGATGCGGAGCCTGGTAGTAATAAAAATCTGCTTAACCGCAGGTACTGCAAGGGACGGAGGGACATTGGACGAAAAAGCAATTGGTGGCTACGCTGGACTTCGCGTTCAAGCATAGACCTTAACCCTTACATGAGTAGAAGAGCTTTTTTTGGACATTCTATCATAATCGTCCAAGACTACTTAGATGGATTGTTTGCGATAAATGGATCAGTATTTTCGATCGCAACTTCAACAAGATGTCCCTAGTACTAGGACACTTCGCAGCGAATGGTTACCGGATATGTCCCCGCGATGCTCCCGGCCGATGACTCCGAGTTAAAATATCTAATGTTATAATTCTAACCACCGGGCAAACAGTGCCCCTAAAACGCTAAACGATCCATAGAAAAGATCAATATCTACAAACCCCTACATCAATGGCACTTATAAGCGCCACTTCTCGGTAACCATCATTCACCGTCGCGGTAACCAATAATTCGTGCCCGTACGCACGACCGGGCGCCATCGCTGCTGTGCGTGTGCATTTTGTTGAAATCCCGTGCTCAGCAGCGTAAGTATTTACGCTTCGCAGCTTCACTGCTCGTCCCCATAAGCCGGCGAACCTGTCACTAGCCGGGTGTGTCCATTTTTTGTGCCTTTGCTCCCGGTGTCCTCGACAACAGGCAACCCCGTTTGCATCGTTCGGGCCGGCCAAATGGACACCACCAATTCGCGCTGGATTATGTGCCAACCGGTAACGTGGCATTTTCGCGCGATCTGTGTAGTGCCCAGCAGTGCCTTTACTTCTACGGGGAACCGAAGCACACTGAATGTGTTTTATTTATCAACAAATAACAAACAATTTCCCCGTTTCCTGCATCCCGTGGAGAACCCCGTTGGCTGGGAGGAACACTGAGGAATAATTACGCACAAATGAATGTATTTTGTGGGACCGGCTGGGGAAATGGAAATCGGGACCAGTGCAGGCGGTTGTTTGCATGGAAGATATTATGTTTATAACTGAATGCATTTAACTTGAAAGTGGTAGCAAATTGACCCACCATTTAATGCATTCACCCAAGGGGACACCCACTGTCGGTCCAGCTTATCATCTGCGAACCGAAAAACGGGCGAGAAACTGTATTTTAATGTGCAGTGCATTTAATAGCAGCAATTTAATAGGCACATATCTTAAAGTCTTATAACAGATTAAATGTATGTGCGTGTATGTATGCGCGTGTATGGGTAACGTGTGGTGAGGCTAGCTTAATGTTGATGGTAGAATAATGAATGCCACACTATTTCTTGTCTATAATTTCTATTAAGTATTACTATAAAAGGTGAACTTTTGTACAAACTTTATTATAGTAATACGTACCTTTACTTTTACAGTATATTACACATAAGCAAGTTAATGATATGCTTAAATGTTATACGAAAGGACCGGACATGAAATCGCATTCGGACAGTCCTTCTGTACACAGGACTGAATATTTGAAATCCGAAACTGCAGATCGGAACTTCTTGAGGTCCTCTAGCCAAGAAGGTTTATCATCAACAATGTTTATGGTTCAATTGTATAATGTATCTTACTGGACACTCTTAAATACGCCTAATATCCGAACTGTTCAAATAACTTAAACTTCAGAACATGCGTTTTGCTTTAGCGCCATCTATGATTGAGTAGTTGAAATAAAGAAATCCTGCCGAAACCTTCTTGGTGCAATTTTTGCCATCGCAATCCAGCAACAAAATAGACAGTTATCTAATTTATGCTCACTCGTTTGTTTGTTGGTACCATATATGTTGTTTATTATTAGGAGAGATGTAAAATTCTGGTTGAGTGGCCAAGGCAATAGTGGCACCGGTCTTCACACGGCAGAACAGAGAAGACATGCAAGCAAATTGCACGTCACGTAAAATTATATGTAATTCATCCTTCAGAATATATATAAAATGTCTTTTAAAATAGTTACGATGGTTAATAATCTTTATCTAACCCAATACGAACACAATTTGTATTTCAATTTTCACAATTTGTAACGAACAATACTCCGAAAATTTGAAAACTTTCAAACCCAATTCTACAAATATACATTCCATCAAATGTCACCCAAATGAACATGAACACCATGAGGCCGTCCCTTAGTGATACATCAATACAAAACATCTGCTGTTTGCTGTCTGCTGCTTGCCAGCCTACACTCTCGCACCCGCTGCGGCTCGTTCCAAAAAGGATTAACACCAAACGCCTGGTCGAAGTTTTATTGTACAGTGAAACCAAAATTCTGTAGCAGCCAGTACGCCACCCTGTCCGCTCGATCTGAATTGTTTTCACCGTCAACTAGCAGCACCTGTGGTTTCGTGCGTGTGGTTGGTTGCTTTTCGTGTGCCCAAAAAAAAAGGCCACAAACGTGTGTAGTAGAAGAATGCTCCGTGCGCAAGAGCGGTAAACGCGAAACAACGTGATCGAATCCGCAACACACCGAACACGCACCACGCGTTTACCGTAGTTGAAATCCACCGGAGAGCGTAGTCGGACGCAGAGACACGCCAGGCAGAAGAGTGGGACCCGCGAACCGAAAAAAAAGTTCAATAATCCCGTACAGAAAAGAGAGTCCCGGTCGCAGCGCCTGCTGTGATTAAAGAAAAGGACCGCGCGCGTGTGTGTGTGATCTAATTTAATTTGTAGGCGAACGGGGATTACGATTTTTTGTTCCGGCAATCGGAAACTAGTCAATTCTTCCAACGGAAACTAGCGAAAAACAGGAGCGATATCTGTTCCGTCCAAGCATGAGTAGCAGTGCCTCATCGTCAACGGCTGGAAGTAATGCCCCGAGTGGTGGTGGTGGTGGTGGTGGAAGTGCTGCAGGAGCAACGAGCCAGTCCGGCGGCCATGAGGCCAGCGAAGTGGGCAACGGACCGGACGGAAGTGGACATGCGAACAGTGCTAGCGGTGCGGGACCGGGAGGCAACATTGTGGAAAAGCAGACGAGCGGTGGCGGTGGTGTTGGCGGTCACCCCGGGACGGAACCGCGAACTTCTTCACCTGCCCATCATCGGAACGGTGGTGGGCATGGGACCACCAGCACCACCGGAACGGTCTTGCGTCGAAAGACGAACGTTTGTCTGATCTGTGGCATCTACACCAATCTGTCCCTCAACATATTCGAGCCCCGCAACGGACCGAACATTGTGGATGTGATCTACGAAAAGTACAAGTTCCGGGTAAGTACAGCCGCATGGCGCACACAGGCAGATTCCTTCACGGATGGAAACCGTACCGCGAAAGTCTTGATTATCGATTTTCCTCTTCATGGTTCCACGGCATTATGCTACGGTTCGGTGAAGCGGGAGAGCAGGAACGGGACACGAACGGATGAACAGGATGAAGGGATACTCTTACAACATCGGCTCTTGCTCTTGCTCTTGCGCTTCCTGCGTGTCACCCCGAGGGTGTGTGTAAGCGGGCCCTTTTTGGTGCTTTTATTGTTCCTCCCCGTCATTCTCGTGACGCCGTGATGACCTGCGCTGTACGCTTGTATAGGGTGTACACACAGCGAAAGTGAGGTGTGTGTGTTGTCTGTCCCGTTTCCACTACGCTATGCTATGCTGCTGCTGCTGCTGGCCCTGTACCCTGGTGGCCCTTTGCTTTTCCTTTTGGGCAAGAGAAACGGTGGGAGAAAGGATGTTTTATTGTCACACACTGTGCTAGGGCGCACGGACAAGATACATTGGAAGGAAGACGTTTCAATGTACGTGTATTCGACGGGCAGCCAGAATTAAAACAGCTGGCGGCCTTCTTTCCCGCCTTCTTATGTGCGTATTTCGTATGTGGTGGGAAATCTATTGAATGTGGAAAACGATCAGGTCCCGTTACTGATATTCTTTTCTGATTATATTATGCTGTAAACCACGCTTCCTGCACGATGGTAATAAAATGTAAGACGAGTTCACAAACGTAAAAAAAAGCTATGAATCTAAATTGCCGCAGTAGCTTGATGTCTGATGTTTGGTGTACAAGGAATCGGCTTAAATGGGATTTAGTAAGGGGTTCTTCATGTAAACTACCGCTGTGACTAATCCAAAGCTGCTTCATTTTTACAAGAAGTGTTAAGGACATTTTCGACATCTTCATCGTAAGACTGACTATCGAGGGCATTTCTCTGCAATGCGCTGTACCCGCATAAGACCATTACAAAAGATGATTGCCGAGTTAAACCGGTTGTGCCTGCCAGATGGGCCCTTTCGTGTCTTTTAATACTAGCGCAACCAAAATATATTTAGCAAAGTAAGCTGAACGGTTGCTATGTGATCTAGGACTGCAAAGTCTGTAAACTGTTGAGAATAAACATGCTGCTCTATTAAATCTGCGCCCCGTTGCCTTTACTTTATATGCCACAAGCCTAGCAGGTCTGATCATGTTGTCCGATATTGTCCTTGTGGAACCGAAATTCAAGATCAGGGCTGTGGTGAGCTTATCAAATCATAATTCAAAAGACAGTTGTAAACTGATCGCATCCTTCTCACTAGATCACTGCACAGCTAATGACGGTGATAGCATCTTTGATCAGTAATCAGGATGTGCCGATAATTGTACGAAATATCGGGAAAACCCCAGGCCCAAAGGGACCCAAGTTTTCTTAAGACTTGGAGAAACGAGGATCATTTCTGTATTACAGCGCAATTGGGTTCTTCTTCTTCTTCTTTCGTGGCCTGCTCCTAGGGAGCACGTCGAATAGACATGGCCTGGTGTCCAATCCGTTTCCAGGAAACTCGGTCCATGGCTGCACTCCTCCATCCCCGACTGCATCCGATATCCCTCAGGTTTGACTCCACTTGATCCAGCCAACGAGCTCGCTGGGCTCCTCTACGCCTCGTGCCGAACGGGTCGCTGACGAGCACTTTCCTGGCAGGGCATGAGTCCGGCATCCTCATCACGTGACCCAACCAGCGTATCCTTCCGGCTTTAGCAACCGTCAGGATGTCTGCATCGTCAAACAGCTCAGCTAGCTCGTGGTTCATTCTCCTTCTCCACACGCCCTGCTCGCACACACCGCCAAACTTTTTGTATACTATTCGTTGCGGTAGTATTGGGGGTGGCTTGCAAGGCCTCTCCCCCAACCCCCTGTCTCGTCGGAGGACCTACGCTTCCTAGCTGTTTAAAGTCCCGTAGGAAGCCAGGACAGAAAGGACAGCTAGCCGCCCCTAACATGGAGAACAGACGCTAGCTGTCCCCCTCCGCTCAATTTAGCCATATCACCCATCTTCCCAAGGGGTTGGGTTTCCCCGTATACCCAAGCTCAGATATTTGGAGAGACATGTTACCGTTCTATACGCCGGGGACGTATTGAGTCGAAGTAGGGTATGGAGAGCCTTTGTTGACCTTCAAGAGGCGTCGGATCCATACCTGACTAGTGCAGTATCGCTACCACACCAGCTTATAGAACAAGCAATCAGGTTAAAACCGTTTAATTTACGGATTAGAATATGCAAATAATAACATATTAAACATATTCAAGCACAATGGTTGTCGGGATGTGAAGTGTAAACAATATGGAGAGTTGGATGATGCTCCCGTCGATGGAGATGAATCAATTATAAAAAGAGATACGGATCTCTCGGATGACAATAGTTTAAACACTAATCTTCCAACAAGATGATGATGATTCTTTATCTCTAAGGACAAGATCTACGAAGTTGAGAAATTGAAAGACATTGTTGTGAGTAAAATCCATCCTGAATATTAGCCGTCTTGGTAATCCAGAGGACTCTTGTCCCTCCAATCCCTAGAGACACATGATCACAAGTCCAAATGTTATGTTCTGATCACCATTTGCCTACACAAATATGAAGTTAAAAGTCAGTATTTTGAGACGCAAACGCAAGAAATACCTTTTTGAACTCACTTTAATTTTGACGACATTTTTGCTACAATTTCTTTCAACGATCCTTCAAATCTAATGCTTTTTCAAATTCGCTTTTAGGCCGAACGAGGTGACAACGCGGACAAACACATCTGCTTCAGCTGCAACAACTGGCTGATCAATTGGTACTCGCTGCAGAACACATCCTCCGGCAGCTCGCGATCGTACGAACCGGCACCATCAACAAGCCGCTCATCAGCGGCAGCAGACAGCAGCAACAATAGTCGCCACGGTCGTCATCACGGCCACAAGCCACGTACGAAAGGCCACCATCGTACCATAATCGCCTCACCCGACTCATCGAACGATAAGGAAAATCGGTACCAAAATCAACGCCAAACGACGAACCCCCCGGATCAACATGGTCAAATATCTTCCACCACAACGTTTCCGATCGAAGGCGAGGCACCGAACCGCACAAGTTCTCCCCGCACGCGACGGAACATTAATCCTTACTCGAAAAACGTTATTACGGCTTTTAGAAGTTCGCGACGTTCATCGTACGCGCTGAAGGAACAGAATGGTCAACGGGGATCATGGATGGGTCATGTCGGGAAGGATCTGAAGCTGGCGCCAAAGCGCATCGATTCAGAGAGCGTAGTGTCGAGCAGCACGGAGCGACAGCAAACGTTCGATCCGTACACGATACTAGTCAAACCGTTCGAAAGCCGTCTCATACAGATGCTCGAAGGGCAGGGCACTAGTGTGACGAAGGAAAGCGTTCCACGGACGTGGAATCCGCGAATGCACGATGTACTTAACGGGAACGACGTGACGATGGTCCAGCGACGAAACGGCAATCGTGATGCGAACGGAAACGATTCGAACGGTCTTCAGCAGCATGATGGCAAACAAGAGCCGAAAGAGGACGGAGACGATTGCAAAGAGATTGTTATAAGCTTCGATACTGCCCTGTCGGAGGTGATCGATGTGGTACCAGCGCTGCAAGCGTTGCAATCGTGGAATGCTGACGTGTTGCTGGAAGATCCAGTACGTTCGTTACGGTCACGGGTATCGTCCGGGGCGCTCACTGTATCGGTGCACCCTGTCGACACGGTATGATAAGTAGATTTAACGCGCTCCATTCACCATTTACAAATCCTTTAAAGAAGGAAAAGTGGAAGCTAGTAAAGCGAGAAAACGTTTGTTATTAGTTGAATCCTTCCAGGATAATCATGCCAGGGATAATCAGAGGAAAACAAGCCATGGTGTGTATTTGTTACATGTGCGTTTAGTTATAACCAAATCGTTAATCAGAAGATAAAACTACCAAAAACCGCAAGGCAAAAGAAATTAAACATTACGAGCCATTAAAGTGCAACAGGTTTGCCATATGCGGAAGGAGCGGAACTGTGTATAGGAAGAAGCAATACTGTCAATATAACACACAACACTGTGCGATGATTAGGGCACAATGTGTGTGGGTGTGTGCACGCGCGCGAGGGATGCAGAACTCACCAACACCGACTGGACTGTTTTAGCTTAATATTGTTTAGTTTTTAAAAAGATACTTCCACCATACATTGCCGCCCATATTGCGTTTACCGGGGGTATATTCGTTGTGTCTGTGTATGTAGTTTAGACAATGTTTGGATCTCATTTATATTATCCCACGTCCTGTGGTAGTATTCGTACACATTCCCTACTTACTTAATACTTGCCGAAATTTGTCGAACAAAAAACCAAAACCCTGTAGGAGCTATGTACGAGTAGGAGATTTGGATAAGAATGGATAAGCAAACCGCTTGAACCCAGATAGGAAACGATCGTGCTTAAGAAAAGTTGAATTATAGGACAACTCTTTAGTATTTTACTATTGATATTTTCTCTCTCCCCTTTTTTCCTATTGTTTAGCTAGTGTATATGAGCTTTGTTGAAGATTTGTAACCAAAAGACGCTTTCGTATATATATTTTTTGCATTTTTTATACAAGCAAACACAAAAACTCAAACTTAGTCAGTGGCGTATGGATACGTATGTCCGGTACAAAGAAAAAGGATCGTGTCATAGTATTATTAGGCAAGCAAACAAATTTAGCCTTATCGTGTACGCGCAGCTCTCATACCAGTTATATATCATATATGGAAAGCAGGAAAAGCGAAAACCATTCTACACAAAATCGGCGTCTGTTTTTTAATGGGTAGCCAAACCACATCACCAAATTACATGATGACGCCTCGTTGCCGTGGAAACCAGCAATAACGCTCGTTCCTCTCTATTCGATTGATCCAAGCAAACTGCACTGGATGTGAAGCGTCTATACCGGAGGCTGTAGTTCATCATTTCCTTTGGGGTTTTTTTGGAAGCAAGACGTATCGTGCATTTGTACTAAAGAAATTCCAATAACGACGAAATAGAAAGGAGGAAAAAAACCGGAAACCTTGGTGAATCTTTACTTTGTGGTGTGGTGATGTTTAGTTATTAAAATTCACACCGCCCCGTGGCCGTACGCGTGTGTGACAATCGAGAACGACGGGAGAAGTGGATCTTTTGAAGAACTTAGATGCATGTTTGAAGAAATTCCGGGCGCGTTGCGGTATAAACTGGGCTGAGCGAACCACATCGAAAGGGACAAGAACTTGGAAGGATTAAGGATTTGCAACAGTACTTGGGTAAGATATAGAATCTGGTTTTGGTTAGTTTTTATTTGCTATTTTAACGCCGTATTAAAATTCTGGTTTGGTATGTTGGCAAAAAGTACTCGCTGACAAAAATGGCTTCAAATTAGCGAAGTCGAATTAGTTGCAAATGTTTTTCCTGCTGTTCTTTTCTGAAAGCTAAAGTTATTTTATTATTCAATTTGAAAAGTCAATCAAGTTAAACATCTAAGCAGACATTTGTTTAATTTTACTTCTTCAAAAAAAAAAAGCTTCTCCCAAAAAAGCCCATAACAACCAGACTTTTCAAACATTCGCCCATTTTGACAGTTGCCACCGCGATCCAACATGGCCGTCACGCGGCACGATGGTCCAGCCCGTCGGCTTTTGCCCGTTCGGTTCCAACCGAGCGGAAGTGGCCGTCCGTTTCGAGCAGTTCGAGCACGTCGAGCACTTTCCCGAGCGCGAGCTGCCCGATTTGACGCGTCCGACGGCGAATCGCTGCCATCTTGCTCGTGTCGCTGAAGTTGTGCGGTTGTGCTTCTGGAACAAGATCGCACTACCACTCACATTTTTTTGTGAATAAAAAATACCAACAAAAATATACAAAAAAAATCATAAAAATACAAAAAACCACCCCCAAAAAAATCGCAAAATCGTGAAAAAAAGCAAAACAACAACACTATCACTACACCCCTCTTTAAAATATCGTATTTTTTCACTTCGCAAAGAGAATAGTTGTGCGTGCGTGTGTTTCTCGTCTGTGCGGAAAGTCGTGCGTGAAGAAAAGTTTCCCAGAAAGAAAAACCGTCGACGTCACAGCTGCTGCTACTACTGAGCACCGCGCCATCCATCGTACGTTTCCAAGCGTTATTATATCGTGTGTGTGTGCGTGTTTGTGGCGACCCAAGGATCCTTCAAGAAATCTTTCACTCTACGGCCCCGCCGCTGGTTGAGTCAGCAAGCCCCCATTTTTCGGAAGCGACGTACCCACCCCTCTCCCAACTCGCGTTCGTTGCGCTGCGTGTCAGAGTGAGTGCGGAGTGTGTGTTTCGCGTGAAATAAATTTCCGAAGCAAATCCGTCTCCCGGTCGAACAACCACGTGCCGTGTGCGTGTGTGAGAGTGTGTGCTGAATCAGCCAAGTGAAAGTTCCGTTCGCGTCATCAGCTTTCTGAAGAGCCGGAGCGCCAACCCAGCCACCCACAAAACATGAATCCCGGCGCACCGAACTACCAGATGGCTTCGCTGTACGTTGGCGATCTGCACTCGGACATTACGGAGGCGACGCTGTTCGAGAAGTTCTCATCGGCCGGTCCGGTACTGTCCATCCGCGTATGCCGTGATCTGATCACACGTCGTTCGCTGGGCTATGCGTACGTCAACTTTCAGCAGCCAGCCGATGGTGAGTATTGCGTTTATGGGCTCGTTTTTCTTTTTTGTTTTGTTTCTATCCTAAAGAAACGTGTCATTCACATCCTTATCGCCCGTTGCGGAACGGAACGAGGCAGAAAAATGTTCCAAAGAGCATGTAAAACATGAACGTCCGGTTTGCGGCTACACACGTGTTTTTGCTCCCTCGTTAATGTCAATGGTAGCTTCGATACGTTCCACCGTCGTCGCCATATTGAAGGAGCGCGTGTGCGTGATGTCTCGCTTACATACACACACACATACGAATACGTCAATCTGCTGCACACACACACAGTAGCTCCCTCTGACGAGTCGCAACGGAAGCTGTTTTTGGTGGGCAAATTTCTCGTTTCTGATGCAGTTGAAACAACACCAGCACGGCAGCGGTGCCCGTCGTTTTTTGCCACGACGCACCTCTCGCGGAGCACGTATATCGTCGAAGGGGGGCCAACCGCTAATGCTGCGTGTGATGAAATAGGGTGGAGGAAGGAAAGGCGGAAACGCAAGGACGTTGGAAAACAGACGACGACGACGACGAGGGTTTATCGGCTTGCTTTGGTCGGTGGTGACACAAATATGACAACGTGACGTTTTGGTAGGGAAGCTTCGAACACGTTGCAGGAAATATCAGTCATAAATTCCTCCGCGTTTTTAGGTTGCATTGTTATAGATTTATACTTTTTTTCTATTTTTTAATCCGCGTCTTGTTAACCTTGAAAAAGAAAACATCGTTCGGTATTTGTTAGATATCATTTTGGTGCCACTTTTGGCATGTTTTCTTCACACAGCAAAGGCACTACAAATAAAATGCAATGCAT
Organism: Anopheles maculatus; assembly: GCA_002091835.1. Lineage (NCBI taxonomy): Eukaryota > Metazoa > Arthropoda > Insecta > Diptera > Culicidae > Anopheles > Anopheles maculatus. The sequence goes on along the minus strand of KZ061573.1, from coordinate 116,801 downwards.
CGAGCGATTGCGTAGAAATCGGTGTGAACTCTTATCGAGAGTAAGCAATGCAATCGAACTGATAAGAAAAATATTGGATGTATCGAACCTAATTATCAACAGCGCGCCTAGCTTTTGCTTTGTTACTAAGCGCCCCAGACCTTATCATTAGCGGTGAAGCATTTGCGTCGTTAAAGGATTATTTTCATTTCAAGTTCTTTTAGCAGTAAAGTTTTCCCTTAATTCGATGAAATCGTTTCAAAATAAAATCGACAGCATCAGGTACAAACCGTACAAAGCTTTCAATCGCACAAAAGCAGTCGCCCTTCGGCCGAAGAGAAGGGTGCACAGGCTTTCCCCCTACTGAATGCCCCCGTTGGTAAAAGCAACATATAAAACGCAAAAGAGTGACGGGCAGGAACAACAGGCGGCGCATGTCATTTTATTAAATCGAGAAATCACCATTTGTACCGTTTTCCTCCTTCAAACATATGAACGATATTATGCATTATGCTGAGAAGTGTGTGTTTGTGGTGTTGGGAGATGAAATAGTTATTTGTACATTATTTACACTCTGTTTTGATTGTAGAAAAATATGATTGTCGATGGTAAAATGTTTTGCCTGCCTCAGCTCTCTGCTCTGGTTGTGCCCATGACGGTAGATAATGCTGAATTCCCCCGTCCACAAATGTGTGTGTGTTGTCGCGGTGTACCATTTGGGACAGGGTTCTCAAAGCTCTCCAGGTCCCGCAGGGTTGATGGGGGGAACAAAAAAAGAACAAAAAGTATTTTTTTCTCGAAACGAATGAACGAAATTTGCGTTTTATTGATTAGTTGTGGTAAAAAAAAAACATATTTCTCTTTCCACAATTATTATAACTTGCACGGCCCTTGCATCGAAAACCCTGTTTCATAGCGTTCCCTAGGCGACGAATTAATCTCTACTTTCAACATACACCTTGTTGTATGTCTCCCCCTTGTATACACATTCCATCGACGATGGTGACCAGTTTTACCCCAACCGATATGATGTGTTGGCAACAGAGAGAAGGCTATGCATGTGTATTTGGTATGTGCGCGCGACCAATTTTGTGGCAATGTTGTTGTTTTCTTGGGTTACGTGTGACGGCGACGAGTGGTTTCACTTTTTGTCCCCATCTAAACCATCGATGTGTCCGGAAAATAAAACCAAACTTCGATGGAATGTCGTTGTATTTTGCTATCGTCCCCCCTCTTTCCAACAACTGGAAATGAAAGGATTTTCATTTAGAAGCACATTTTCCATCATAATTATCCACTTACCTAGCGACATGACGAATGGATTGATGGTCGTGTGTATGCATTTACAATGAATTCTGTGTATGAATTACGTTTTTGTGTGTTTATTTGATTTCACCCGTGTTGGATTATCCTGGGATAGGAAATGTATCGAAGTAATTAGTTTTCATCACACCATTAGTACTACGTACCTGGGCTAAATTGTACAATATGATGTGGGGTCGGCATGGAACAGCTAACTGCTCCACAACGCTTCATTATTTACCAGACATTATCTGTATGTGTGTGTATGTGATGCACCCATTCGGCAATTATACTTGTGGGACTGGCGCTGGCGTCTGTTGGAAACGGATATTTAATGTAATTATGATACATACATGACGGCTCTTTGTTTTAAATTGTTAGAATGGGACACTTTAATTTATAATTCTATGGTTTTCTGTAACGAATTTCGTTTAATAAAATATTTTATCACGTTGGAATTAAGCTTAAACTTATATTAAATACCCTTTTGGTGTGTTTTTTTATTTGTGTGTGTTGTAACGCAGCAATTTAACCCTCAGTATTGCTCTGTCCTTTTAGCTGAACGCGCACTCGATACAATGAATTTCGATCCAATCAAGGGCCGCCCGATCCGTATCATGTGGTCGCAGCGCGACCCATCTCTGCGCAAATCCGGCGTCGGTAACGTGTTCATCAAGAATCTGGACAAAAACATCGACAACAAGGCAATGTACGATACGTTCTCGGCATTCGGTAACATCCTTAGCTGCAAGGTAGCGCAGGACGAGAAGGGTCAGAGCAAGGGCTACGGATTCGTGCACTTCGAAACGGAAGAGTCGGCCAACGATTCAATCGACAAGGTAAACGGCAAGCTGCTGAACGCGAAGAAGGTGTACGTCGGCCGCTTCATCTCGCGCAAGGAGCGTGAGAAGGAGCTCGGCGAGAAGGCCAAGCTGTTCACGAACGTGTACGTGAAGAACTTCGGCGAAGAGCTGACCGAGGAAGCGTTGCGCGAGATGTTCGAAAAGTATGGACCGATTACGAGCCACCGCGTGATGATGAAGGAGGGCAAGAGCCGTGGATTCGGGTTTGTCGCTTACGAGAGTCCGGAAGCGGCGGAACGTGCGGTACAGGAGCTGAACAACAAGGAGCTGCCCGATGGCAAGATGCTGTATGTCGGCCGTGCCCAGAAGAAGAACGAGCGCCAGATGGAACTGAAGCGTCGGTTCGAGCAGCTCAAGATGGAACGGCTGACACGGTACCATGGTGTGAATCTGTACGTGAAGAATTTGGACGACACAATTGACGACGAGCGTCTGCGCAAGGAGTTCGCCCCGTACGGTACGATCACCTCGGCCAAGGTTATGCTGGACGAGGGCCGTTCGAAGGGTTTTGGTTTCGTGTGCTTCTCGGCACCGGACGAGGCGACGAAAGCGGTCACGGAGATGAACGGACGGATCGTCGGCTCGAAACCACTGTACGTGGCACTTGCCCAGCGCAAGGAGGAGCGCAAATCGCACCTAGCCAGCCAGTACATCCAGCGCGTCAACAGTCTGCGCATGCAGCACATCGGCCAGGTGTACCAGCAGAGTGGCAGCTACTTCGTGCCGACAATTGCTCAGCCGCAACGCTTCTACGGACCGCAGGTGGCGCCGGTACGCACCGCACCACGCTGGTCTGCCAGCGCTCAGATACGCCCGAACGCTGGCAATCAAAATGTGGCCGCCAATGCACCGGCCGGTGGATATCCGGCAATTGCGGCGGCGCACGTTGCCAACAACCAGTACCGGCAGGCGGGTAATGTACGCGGCGCCAACCAGCAGGCACCGAACGCCCAGTCGGCCCAGGCTTCGTCGGCAGCGATGCGTAACGCGGCCCGTCCGATCACCGGACAGCAGACGGCTGCTAACATGCAGACGCGCCCGGTTGCACCGCAGCTGGCCGCCGGACAGACGCGCACTCCGAACTACAAGTACACGCAGGCCATGCGTAACCCGCAGGTGCCGCAGCCGGTCCCGATCCAGGCCCAACCCGTCGCTCAGCAAGCTGTCATCGTTAAAGGTAGGAGAATAACCGAGAGGGATTTAGTTTTACAGCGCCGAACCTTTACGCTCATTTGCCTAACCACTTTTGTTGCCGCCCTTTTCTCTTTCCCCCCCACAGGTCAAGAACCGCTGAAAACCCTGTTTCATAGCGTTCCCTAGGCGACGAATTAATCTCTACTTTCAACATACACCTTGTTGTATGTCTCCCCCTTGTATACACATTCCATCGACGATGGTGACCAGTTTTACCCCAACCGATATGATGTGTTGGCAACAGAGAGAAGGCTATGCATGTGTATTTGGTATGTGCGCGCGACCAATTTTGTGGCAATGTTGTTGTTTTCTTGGGTTACGTGTGACGGCGACGAGTGGTTTCACTTTTTGTCCCCATCTAAACCATCGATGTGTCCGGAAAATAAAACCAAACTTCGATGGAATGTCGTTGTATTTTGCTATCGTCCCCCCTCTTTCCAACAACTGGAAATGAAAGGATTTTCATTTAGAAGCACATTTTCCATCATAATTATGCACTTACCCACCAACATGACGAATGGATTGATGGTCGGGTGTATGAATTTACAATGAATTCTGTGTATGAATTACGTTTTTGTGTGTTTATTTGATTTCACCCGTGTTGGATTATCCTGGGATAGGAAATGTATCGAAGTAATTAGTTTTCATCACACCATTAGTACTACGTACCTGGGCTAAATTGTACAATATGATGTGGGGTCGGCATGGAACAGCTAACTGCTCCACAACGCTTCATTATTTACCAGACATTATCTGTATGTGTGTGTATGTGATGCACCCATTCGGCAATTATACTTGTGGGACTGGCGCTGGCGTCTGTTGGAAACGGATATTTAATGTAATTATGATACATACATGACGGCTCTTTGTTTAAAATTGTTAGGATGGGACACTTTAATTTATAATTCTATAGTTTTTTGTAACGAATTTAATAAAACCTTTTATCACGTTGGAATTAAGCTTGAACTTATATCGAATACCCTTTTGGTGTGTTTTTTTATTTGTGTGTGTTGTAACGCAGCAATTTAACCCTCAGTATTGGTCTGTCCTTTTAGCTGAACGCGCACTCGATACAATGAATTTCGATCCAATCAAGGGCCGCCCGATCCGTATCATGTGGTCGCAGCGCGACCCATCTCTGCGCAAATCCGGCGTCGGTAACGTGTTCATCAAGGCAATTTAACCCTCAGTATTGGTCTGTCCTTTTAGCTGAACGCGCACTCGATACAATGAATTTCGATCCAATCAAGGGCCGCCCGATCCGTATCATGTGGTCGCAGCGCGACCCATCTCTGCGCAAATCCGGCGTCGGTAACGTGTTCATCAAGCGAGAAGGGTCAGAGCAAGGGCTACGGATTCGTGCACTTCGAAACGGAAGAGTCGGCCAACGATTCAATCGACAAGGTAAACGGCAAGCTGCTGAACGCGAAGAAGGTGTACGTCGGCCGCTTCATCTCGCGCAAGGAGCGTGAGAAGGAGCTCGGCGAGAAGGCCAAGCTGTTCACGAACGTGTACGTGAAGAACTTCGGCGAAGAGCTGACCGAGGAAGCGTTGCGCGAGATGTTCGAAAAGTATGGACCGATTACGAGCCACCGCGTGATGATGAAGGAGGGCAAGAGCCGTGGATTCGGGTTTGTCGCTTACGAGAGTCCGGAAGCGGCGGAACGTGCGGTACAGGAGCTGAACAACAAGGAGCTGCCCGATGGCAAGATGCTGTATGTCGGCCGTGCCCAGAAGAAGAACGAGCGCCAGATGGAACTGAAGCGTCGGTTCGAGCAGCTCAAGATGGAACGGCTGACACGGTACCATGGTGTGAATCTGTACGTGAAGAATTTGGACGACACAATTGACGATGAGCGTCTGCGCAAGGAGTTCGCCCCGTACGGTACGATCACCTCGGCCAAGGTTATGCTGGACGAGGGCCGTTCGAAGGGTTTCGGTTTCGTGTGCTTCTCGGCACCGGACGAGGCGACAAAAGCGGTCACGGAGATGAACGGACGGATCGTCGGCTCGAAGCCACTGTACGTGGCACTTGCCCAGCGCAAGGAGGAGCGCAAATCGCACCTAGCCAGCCAGTACATCCAGCGCGTCAACAGTCTGCGCATGCAGCACATCGGCCAGGTGTACCAGCAGAGTGGCAGCTACTTCGTGCCGACAATTGCTCAGCCGCAACGCTTCTACGGACCGCAGGTGGCGCCGGTACGCACCGCACCACGCTGGTCTGCCAGCGCTCAGATACGCCCGAACGCTGGCAATCAAAATGTGGCCGCCAATGCACCGGCCGGTGGATATCCGGCAATTGCGGCGGCGCACGTTGCCAACAACCAGTACCGGCAGGCGGGTAATGTACGCGGCGCCAACCAGCAGGCACCGAACGCCCAGTCGGCCCAGGCTTCGTCGGCAGCGATGCGTAACGCGGCCCGTCCGATCACCGGACAGCAGACGGCTGCTAACATGCAGACGCGCCCGGTTGCACCGCAGCTGGCCGCCGGACAGACGCGCACTCCGAACTACAAGTACACGCAGGCCATGCGTAACCCGCAGGTGCCGCAGCCGGTCCCGATCCAGGCCCAACCCGTCGCTCAGCAAGCTGTCATCGTTAAAGGTAGGAGAATAACCGAGAGGGATTTAGTTTTACAGCGCCGAACCTTTACGCTCATTTGCCTAACCACTTTTGTTGCCGCCCTTTTCTCTTTCCCCCCCACAGGTCAAGAACCGCTCACCGCTTCCATGTTGGCAGCTGCTCAACCAGCGGAACAGAAGCAGATGCTCGGCGAACGTCTGTTCCCGCTGATCGAGCTGGTGTATCCGAATCTGGCCGGCAAGATTACCGGCATGCTGCTCGAAATTGACAACTCCGAGCTGTTGCACATGCTGGAGCACAAGGAATCGCTCACCGCCAAGGCTGAGGAAGCGGTCGCTGTGCTGCAGGCTCATCACAAGTCTTCGACCCAGCCCAACTAAATGCGCAGCCGCGAATAAGAAGAGGGGAGGACAAATGAGTGTGTGTGCGCGCGCGTAGCCCGCCAGTTCTCGGTGAAAAGCTGCTCTTTTGTTGTTAGGCCCGGCGCCTGTTGTCACCCCCAAAACCCGTATGTCCCGAGGAAATTCTAACCAAGAAGTATGTGTTGTGCGTCTATGGTTGTTGTTTGCGGGGTTAAATTAAATTAAACGAACTCCTTTTGCACAATATTCACGTTACGGCACCGGGGTTTTTCTTCTTGCAGGGGGCATAGGGTATTGTGGCAAGGTTACGGGGCGCGTGTCCGACAATAGGGTTGGGTTTTTGGTCCGATTTTTGAGGGCTTTTGGGTGCGCCGCACATTCATTCGGCTGACGGTCCCGATTTTTTTTTCATTATTCATACAATAATATTGAATATGTCATTTATTCGCGTAAAAACCAGCGCTAAACGATTTCTTCTACTCCCGTTCCCCCCCAAGCTCAGCCCAGCCTATGCGCACGCTGCAAATTTCTTATTACGATAATATAACCTATCAAATATATTACGCAAAAAATATATGTATCAAAAGTATATATTCAAAAAAAAATACAACAAAAAAAATGCAAAACAAAATATGAAAATCGTAACTGAAAAATGGTAACTTAAAAAACACAGCAAAAAGAATGTGAAATAATGGTCCCGCCGCCCTCTCCCCGTGCTTGACGAAAGGTAGAAGTAGCACAGGGGGTCAGGAGGTGGTGGTCGGATAGAGGTAACAGCGACAAAAGAGCAAAAGAAAAAACAAAGAAAATTCACTAAAAAAAACAGTAAACAACAGAAAATGAAAAACGCGAGAAAAGCGAGAAGCATTATTGCTTTTGTTTTTGAGAGAGTACCTTCAAAATAAGTGAACCATGATGCTGATGATTCAAATCATTTGTTGCGAAGAAGCGCAGGTGAAAAGCGATGCCACTCGCGCTGAGTAACTTGCTGCGACATTTCAGTGACGAGGTGCGAAGAACAAGGTGAATTAGTCAAAACAATGGGAAAGGCATGAAAAAAGAGGAATAACAAAAGGATCGGAACATTTGGGGAGTCTTGAAATCTGCACGCACGCAAGATGAAAAGCGATTCTGAATTTAAAAGATTAATAGAGAGAAAGAGAGACCACCCAGAGGAAGGTTAAAGAGAGAGAGAGAGAGAGAGAGAGAGAGAGAGAGAGAGAGAGAGAGAGAGAGAGAGAGAGAGA
>KZ061573.1:63135-109229 GCA_002091835.1 Anopheles maculatus | reverse complement strand
ATTGAAAAATAAGCACAAAAAAAACTGAAAACACCCAACAAAAACAAAAAAGAGAAAAACTTACGTGAAAGTTTGCTTGTTGGTGTGTGGGTTTGCCCGGTGGTAGAAGGGGAAGGTGGAAGGCAAAAGAAGAAGGTAGAAGAAGCAGTCAATCAAGCACGAGAAAATATGGGATGAAAAATAACAACAGAACAACAACAAAAAAAACTGAAAAACTTGCAACTTACGAAAATTCTACAAAACAAAAAAGAGGACAAGAGCGAGCGAGATAGCAATGAAAAGGAGATGATGAAAAAAAGCGAGAGCGATGTAATAGTGTGCGAGATCCGTTTAGGGATGACGAGGCGCGCGGATCTTTGAAGTTTGTGTTTGTCTTGTTTTGTTTCCATATATTATTTTCGCTGTTGTGAATATGCACACACACACACAGTGCCGTGTATCTCCCAGGAAGTTAGCAGTTAGCCGACTGTATTTCGTTTCTCGTCCTTTGTAGGTAGTGGTGCTTTATCATTCAAGATACATGGAAAAATGCCTTTTCGTTCCACTAAACACATACCATAGAGAATGATGATACGCTGTCCCTACCCTATCCAAACAACATAATAAATCCCCGCCCGAAGAGGAGCTGTGCAGTTGTTTTGTTACTTCTGCGGGTAAATATTCGCGAATGCTTCGAAGAGTTTGCTGATAGAAAAAGCAAAACCATCACAACACAAAATCAACACGTTAGTTTCAGTTTTCAATATATGGTCAGAAGATCGATCCTCTCCCCCTAAAGTGTAGAAGTCGCGGCAAACAAATAATTTACGTTGCCTTCCGAATGAAGCAGACAGAGAATGCGTTATGAAAAATGTCTTGGACAGCAGCAATAGGTTTTGGTGGTCCTAGAGCGCTATACTAGCAAGTCATCTTTGCAGTTTTTCGAGTTATTGCTGCTCCATGCAAAAGAACAGCTGTTGTGTGCGGCAAAACTCACGATCAATGATTTGTAACATTTGTTTTCGCCCAAAAGATGAATTTGGTGCAAATATTCATACACCACACACACACACACGTACTTCAAAAACAACCGGAATTGCGATTATTAAGATCCCGCAGCCCGGGAATCGTAATAAAAATCCATGGCCGGCCTGCGCGCCAGCCAGCCACCAACAACACAACCCCAGTAAAATATTTGTTTTCCAGCGTTGGGTATCAACCGTGTGTGTGTGTTTCAATTAGTAGTTAAAGTACTCCGGGCGTTCAAAATTCAATGAGGAAAACATTTTCAACCAATACATCTGTTTCTATTTCAATAAAAACGATAAGATCCGGAATTTGTGTGTGACTTGTTTAATGTTATCGAATTGAAAGAAATATTTCAATTTAAACCCCCCAATGCATGTTTCCTTTCTGTGTTTATGAACCATGGGAGTCGAACGAATGTGTGCGTATGTGTACAAACAAACTGTGACTAATGGTAGGTAAAGATAAGGTGGATTATATAACAAAAAAGAACTTAATTTAATTACATTAATTTTATGTTCTTTGTTAACATTACAATTTATAACAACATTACATTTAACTATATTTGTGTATGATACGTGATCGTCCCGCTCGGTGGCTAGATCCAGAGAGACCCCGTTCCTAATGTCCTTGTGAGCGCGGTAACGATGATGAGAGCCCGACCGATCGCTACAGGTTGGACCGTTATACAATTCCGCACGTCCATAACAATTAACTTTGCGCTTGCTTTTATGAATAAGACTACATATAATTACTAATCCTAACATACCAGTTCCTAGGGACACGGGTCAGAAGCAGAGAAGTAAATGGAGAGCTGCAACAACTTCGTTCCTACAGAGGTACGTCGTGAAACAATCGCAAGGACGAGGACAAAACGCGCCAATTGAGTGTTGAGAAGAAGGGAAGCAACCATTTTGCTGACCTCTGCGTATCGTGTGAAAGTCTTCTGGATCTTATAGATGTAGCTACAGCGCTGGAAGAAGGCCAAAGCACCAGAGAACGGAGTAAGTATGCAATACAGAACATTCGGAAGTGTCGGGTTACTATAAATTCGAAAACCAAACGGTGCAGTAATTCAAAGGTTTTCTGCGGCTGACTGTTCAAGAGCCATATCTGGGGTACACCTCTTTCCTTAGAAGAGAATCAGAGCAGAATTAGTGTATAATATTTCTCGTACATCGTGTCATTCGTGCAGTTTTAGAATTTTGTAAAACATTTAAAAAAAATCGATATAAATCTTGGCTCGGAAGTTAATGGCTACGTACATGGGAATGACACGTCCGAATACTCATGCCGAAGCAATGTGGTAGCTAAGGGAAACGGTAATCAACCTACCATTGGACCGGTCACATTCGAACTCGCAGCTCGTGTATTTCAGCTTTCAGTCATTGGTCAGCGCTGATGCTGAATATACCTGTGAGTCGCGTGTTGCTACCTTAGCTTACAACAAACATTAAACTGCGGAAATTGATAAAAAAACACCTTGAACTTAGAAAACAGGTGAGTAGTATTCGCCCAATACTGAACATTAAGTAAAGCAGCATCCCTTCGAAGGGTACGAAGAAGGCAATTAACATAGTTGCACTTTTCATTTCAGAAAGAATTAGCTTCGCAAAATGATAGTTGTCCGTCGGAATCGGGTTAATTCATTATACAATCCGCCTATGGTTAGAACTTCCAAACCATACGCAGAACCTCGTGATGACTATTCCACCGCCAAAGGAACACAAGTGTACGTAAAACATTTACCCGAAACTCTAACGAAAGAGCAGTTTTTTGAACTATTTGCCGAACTCGACAAGCTCATCGGTCATCGGCTGATAATGCGGGACGGCAAATGCCATGGATTTGGCTTCGCCGTTTTCAAGACGAAGCAGGCGGCCGAAAAAGCGGTCGAAACGCTGCACGGCAAGAAACGTTTATCGAACGGGAAATTGATACACGTTAGCGTGGTCCAACAAAATAGTATTTTTGTGAAAAATTTGCATGAAAAAGTCACCTGGAAGCAGCTTTTCCACATGTTCACAGCGTACGGCGAGGTGAAATACGTTCGGGTGATCAAACACGAACGAGGCTTCAACCGGGGCTATTCTACAGGAAGGGCCATCGTATGTTTCGGCACACCGGGTGCGGCCAGCAGTGCTATCGGGAAGATGAACGGGCGCGTTTTTTACGGAAAGCCAATGTGCGTGGAATACTACAAATCCGGCTACGAACTAAGGAAAGAAATGTTCGACACCTACTTCGGACGGAAAGAGCATGGAAAGATGCCCACCAAGAGAAATACCAATCCTGTCCCTAGGGGTATGCCGCTGCTGCCAATGCCTTCACCGTACGGTTTATGCTTTAATGGGATTTTTCCCTTTTTTCTTTTCGGTTTCAGAACCAATTGATCCAAATGATGCGGCATCCATCAAACAGACGTACGCCGACAAGTTGGCTGCCTTTGTGCGACCGTCGCATCCTCAGCATTATGAAGAAATCACCGAACTGCTGCTCGAGTATGATAATGACCAGCTTAAAGCTTATTTGGAAACACCGCTTCTGCTACAGACACAGGTGGATAACGCGGCCACATTTGTAACCATTCGGGCATTGATGGATTGAAGAAATTGAGGTGGTCTACCTTGTTATTAATAAACATTATCGGCAATGCTGCGAATCAAACGCAGGTAAAGCAGCCAGACACGTAATGACCAGATTATTTCAAGATTCCTTTACCGATGAATCCGATACAACGCATTCAAACGCACTTGGCAACGTATCAACGGCTGAAGCACCATCTTGAAATCGGCTTGAATCCTGGATCGAAACGCAGCTCCCCGAGCAAAGTTCATCTCAAACTTTCAACTCTGCGTTGAAAACACACACATCGGTTAACTGCCGTGCACGATGGTATTTCAATCGGTCATACATAATTGGATTTTCAAAAACAAATCTTTTTCCTATTTTGTTATGCAAATGATTGCTTTTACGCCACAAGTTAAAGAACGATATCTTTTATATCGAAAAGTTTTTTAATTGTTTCAAACGCTTCTAATACACAAGACTAACGGTGTTGAATTACAAATAAATCTCAAAAAATGTCCGATCGATTTGTTATGTCCCGCACCAGTGTACGTTTGCTCCAACGCAGTGTTTCATAGTGTGTGTGTGTGTGTGTGAGTATGGTGGACTTTTGTCAGATTTTCTGCTTAATCAGCGCTCTCTCCGCAGTGGATCACAAATGCAAGATCAATCGTGTCTCTCTTCTCCATCGATGCTGGTCGACCACGGCGCAGGTAAGCAGTGCTTAAACCGTGTTGTATTGCGTGTGTTTTGTACGTACCTCGAAGGTAGTTCCACCTCGAAAGTAAGGGCCAATTTCCGTGGGTCCCCCGGGGATTCAAATTGTTGTTGCGTTTAGTGCGAATTCTACAAAAATCTGGTCCGAATTGGGTATCTTTTACACTGTTTTTACACTTGTCGAACTCGCAGCGAATTAGGTTCGAACTTTTGATGGCATGTTCGCTTGTTCGACGTGTGTAAACAAGTTCGCTTGCCCTCTGCTCTTCTTGTCCTGTCATTTGCTTTGAAATGTCAAAAGTTCGACGTGTTCGCTGCGAAAGTTCCATCGCTTGCGGGAATAAGTTCGATGGAGAAAGTTCGATAGGTGTAAAAACAGTGTTATGTTCCGTGCAACAAAGTGTGTTGTAGGGAGAACTGTTGAGGAAAATGGCGCTAGTTCGCAGGAACGTGGTGTCGGCCGTATTATTGTCGGTCAGCATAATTGCATGTACAAGCGTGCCGTTGAGTGTGTCGTTGGTGTAGAAAGTGGAAGTAAGTGTTTCGTCGTTTCGATGGAAAGCAGGCTACGACGCGGTGCAGAGAATAATTGGTGTAACGATAGAAACTGTAGCGCGCGGAACCGTGTGTGTGTGTGTGTGAGTGTGTGTTGTGTGAGGGAACTGTTGCCTACTATGTTATCATCGGATTCACGTTCACCTCGTTCGTTCTGGTCGTTATGGCGTGAACGAAATGTGATCAGTTTGGTGCAGGAAGTTTCATCTATAAGCTGAATTAGACATTCTAGTGGGGGGTTTGAAAACTCTGGTGTAGTGTGCCTTTGTTGGAACACCTAGTAGTGAAAATCGTAAAATAGATTGTCCTCTGTGTAGGTGCAATTAAGAGAGGTTAGTCAACTGGTTGCTGGTTGCTGGTGCCAGAAGGAAAAGAGATCACAAGTGAGAAGCGAGTGAAGAAGCGCAACCCCAAAATGCAGCACAGGCACAGGGCAGAGACTGAGATTTATTATTACTCTGCATCGGTATCGACATCGAACCAGATGTGGCAGACAACGTGTATTTTTGTTGAAAACAGCTTCTTATGGTGCGTTCCCGTGTGTCTCTTGTGACTTGCATACGTGGCTCTGTGTATGCGCGCGCGCCGCTTGCTTAGATAACGCCCATACACGGCGTGTGTGCTGCATTCCGCAGACGAGTAAATTCAGCCCGTTTCTCTCTCTCTCCCAGTGTGTGTGTTTGTGTGTTGTGCGGTGCAATTAATTTGGGTCTTTTTCGGGGTGGTGCGTGTGACGTGTACGGGCAAGATTGTTTGTGGATGACGAGTTTTGTTGCACGCATCCGACTGATAAGAAGATGCTATCACCAAAAGTGCGCAAGGAAAGCGATAGCGTGTGAGCCGTTGCTTAACCAGAGTGAGTGGGCGGTCTTCTTTTTCTTGTTTGTCGCATTGTCTGGCCTTCCCGACTTGATACGCGTGAAGCGAGTGGTCACCACCAGCAAATAAATAAAAACAATGCAGAAAGCGAAGACAATTGTTGCTAGGAAATTGTGTGAAAACACAAAAGCCCAATTGCATTTGCCCAAGTGTATAATAACACACAGATCCAGGAGGCAGATAAAGAGCGCAATGAAATGATGTGCTGGAATGAATTTTTTCTCTGTTGCCATCGAGATGCGTGTGATGTGGTGTTACTGCGATGGATTTCTTTCTAGCCCAACTGTTTTTCATCTGCACCGTAATCTCTCGTTCTCTCTCTCCTTTTCTAGCTGTCTGTCTCTCTGGCCCCCAGAGTGTCTCTCTACACGCAGCGAGTAAAATGGTTACGGTCAACGGCACACTAAGAATGCGTTGATGTATTTTATCGTGTCAAGAGCAGGCGGCACGGATGCTGATATTTTGCACGATTTTTCACTACACAGAACGATCGTCGGACCCTACACCGGCCCAAAAGTCGCAACGCCACACGCACACGTGTTTGTGGGTGTGTTTGTACGTGCGTGACTTATGTGCATTTGATGAAGTTTTTCTGTGCTAAACGTGAGCGAGAGACAGAGAGAGAGAGATGGCGAGAGCGTTTATCTTAACTTTTCTCAACCACACCTGGTTGTCGATGATAATGTTCATCGTCTATTTAAAAAAAGACCCCCATCCCCTTACGAGTGAGTGGGGGTGGGAAAGGGGGGTGCGTGTGTGTTGTAAACAATGTAAAAATATGACTACGACCGAAGGCGTCGACGACAACGATGACGATGGGGTGCGTGTTTTTTGAGGAAGGGCCCGTCCGGCGTAAGTGGTGGGGTTTGTTTATACAACTAACTCCCCCCTCCCCCAACACACCCTCCACGCCCTTCACTTCAACGCACCCATGCACCCCGTGATTCCCTTGCGGGGTTAATCATCGACGCAATGTTGGGGCACCGTTGGTTGTGACTTAGTAGTGGATGCATAAAACATTTCGTTTGGTTTAACATTTTTCAAATACCTGCTTGCAGGGCAAACCCTTTTTGTAGGTCAAACGTGTTTTTTTCTGTTTTATGAATGAACGTTTTTTAAGATAAACATTTTTTCCAAAAAAAAAAGTTAGTAACACTGATAACAAATGTAGAAACATATGTTGAGGTTGTTGAATGGTATGTGTTGCCTAACAGTACATTTATCTTAAGTACGTGACTCACTACATGTTATTTTAATATCGTCCTGTAATATTGGATTTACGACCAATCCGCTGGGCAATGTCAGCAGGACCGTGTATCGAATCCCGTCCGGATCGCCTCCTCGTACGCAGGGCTGACTAACCAACTGCGGGTTAAACCAAGTCATAGAAAGCTAGAACTAGCAGGCCAAGATCTACTGAGGTTGTTGAGCCAGAGAAGAAGATATTCTGCTATCTTCTATGTGTAAGTAACACCAAAACACATTTGCAAAGATCTCAGGTACCTCCCTTTGAGGACCTCTTTCCTTCAAATTTCTTGAAATAAGTGCCACGGGATGAGCATCTGTGGTTTATTTGGAGTTGAACTGGTTTATAAGCCAATCAAATACTGTATGAAGCTTCTCTTCATATGAAAAACTAAATTAAGTCAAGAAATCCCGAAATTTTGGGCCGAAAAAAGAGAATAACTGCCAAAGAATTTAAATTTTATGAGGTTTTTTTATCTTGTGAAAAGAGTATTAAGACAAAGGAAAAAATGTGATAAAATTTTGATGCTAAACATTATAAACTATGATATTTATTAGATATGCAATAAAAAGTCATTATCCTTCCTCTTTATACCGCTCGACCGGCCAAATTTATTTAATTTTTCACATGACTCTCAATTATCAAAGAAAGGGGTCACGATTGTCACGATTTAGCGGTGTCCTAACTCAACTCCGCTGCACTTTTTGCATCACTGTGTGCTCGTATTATCAAAAGAAAGCGCAGTATAATCGAAGCTGATCATCGACTGGATGGAAAAAAAGCAAAATTATAATGTCAGCAGCAGCAAGTTAGCATATCGATAATCATATGGAAAAAGTGTGGCATTACGCCTCATCCTCCTCGCTTCCACGATCTACTGATACGCCTAGAAACGTTGAGCTTACGTCTCACACATATTAATTGATCGTGAACCGATTTGCATTCCACCACGATCGGAAGGAAAGTGCTGAGCGAACCACGCTAATATATGGAGCATTAGAGCAGCGGAATGCAAATATCTCAAGCAGGAGAAGTCGAACATTAGCAGCGTTAAAAGAAGAAAGCAACCTACTTCTACCGAAGGCGACTGTGTGACTTCTTTGGGTGCGTGGTTCCGGGGCTTTGTTTTCCGTCGAATTGTTGACAAAGACACGATGATACGATCGTATTACGTATTGGAGGGTGACGAAAAAAGGGGCGGCGTCCATGCGAGTAGTACCTATACTTTTTGGCCTAATACACGCTGTGTAGCTTTATGTGAAGGTCGTTAAGAGGCTTAAGTAGTAATAGGGTTAAAAAAAACAATGCGGCATGCTTTGTAATTCTAGACCTGTTTCCTAATATATGCGGCTCGACACTGGCTTTTTATTCTTGCCCGACACACTGTGTTTTGTCTGGTCGGTTTTTCTTCAACGAATTACACTGTTTTACGGGCCAATTTGCAATGTTTGCAGCATTTTTCTTTTCTGTAAAGGACTTTTTCACCATCCAAAAGCTAGTTCTACTCCGCGGATGGTGAAAAAGTCCTTTACAGAATAGAAAAATGATGCAAACATTGCAAATTGGTCTGTAAAACAGTGTAAAATGTCGTATTGGCTTTGTTTGACTTGTGTTTTATTTTATTTTTGTGTGGACTACGTTAAAGATAAAATAGGAACGAATTTCTATACCACTTCGTTGCTGGCTACAACAAATAGATTTAAGGTAATGGGCTGTATTTGGTGGGACCAACTTGCATGTGATGTATTATGAACTACTGAAGCGAAGTGAGTTCAGAATCACATTTTCCTTGTTTTTGCTGTTTTTGGTGGGATAAGGCGTCCAAAGTAAAGGAGCAGCTCGACAAGGTTGACAAGCGTGAAGATTAAAAATATAAACAAAATCAGCATCATCTTATTCAGGAACAAAGAATCCTTGAACGCTAACAAATCCCACTCCAGGAATCAACCGGCAATCAAAACGCAATGGATTGCACAAATTTGCACTCTGTCTGTCGATCACCCTATTAATGGTCTGCGATGGATACTGTGTTTTCTCGAACATTTAACTTTCTTAACGCCCCAAAACGTTCGAGAAAAGTGCACCGGGGGGGTTTGGGTTGGGTTCATTTTGTTTTGTTCACCGTTAGACATGTTGTGAAAGAGAAACAGAGGGAGCGAGAGAGAGAGAGTGGGGGCAACTTTCGGTAGCGTCTTTCTTGCCTTCTTTCCTTCGTGATCGATTTCTTCCAACATTCTTTCTCGACGATTGTGTTCCCGGTTCGCGGTGGTAGCTTCCGTGAGCACCGAGGTTTTCGGTGTGTGCAGTGCAAATTATCAATGCGGCGCTGCGTTTCCAAACATTTTCCAAAACGGTACTTTGCATCATTTCCTTTTTGTTTGGTCTATTTTGCTTCTATTTTTATACATTGCAGCAATTTGAGGTGCGATCGTTAATCACCCTCGAGAATGTCTATTGTGTGATAGTGGACAAATCGTCGTATTTTGTACACAAAGTCCACTAACCTGAAGAAAAACAAAATCCTTCACTAAACATGTTTAAAAACATCTTCAAAAACGCCCATTGCAACACCAACAACAACAGACCCAAACAAAAGCAGCACGCGTTATTAGCATTGTTGTGCGTTGTCTGCCTGCCGGCCCTCCGACAGAGGTTCCCATCGGCGGGCACTGATCGACGACCAAACTAAACGTCTTTTTCAGGCGAGAGTTGTTTGTTTCCATTAACAACAGCTGCGCGACTACGCTCTGCCCGCTAGTGGCCAACATGAACACATTGAACACAGCTCACCGGAGGCGAAGGCTTGGGTGGTTTGTTGTGTACCGTTGGAAAAAGTGAAGTTAATTGCCCTGCCCCCGTCCAATTTCGTCCAATATTGCTTCTTTCGCACACACTACTTCTTCTCTACTCACCCCTTCAATGATGATGATGGAAGGTGTTGTTGTGGGATTGGGGAAGTAAGTCGAGAAAAAGAGCAAGGCCGGACGGACCGGAGAAAAGCAATCATCGAAACGGAATGGGCAACGTAATAGAAAATGGTTCACTATATATGTGTGTTTGAGGGAACCGGCCGGAGTGTGTAAGCTTTCCTAGTAGTGCAACGCGTTTCGTTTGTCGATTCAATCGAAGCAGTGTGATGATGGCATTTTCCGTCTTAAGTTTTAGTAAAGAAAAGTACAAAATACAAATACTATCACTTGTAGTGATGTGTGCTCCGGAGTGCACCCACGGTTCCGGAGCCGGCTCCGACTAAACGGCTCCGGAACCGGCTCCGAACTAACGGCTCCGGAGCCGGTTCCGAAAATTATTGGAACAGGTCGGAGCAGGCTCCGTCTTCGGAGCCGTTTTTCTCATCACTAATCACTTGTGCAACATCGATAATCCTTTTTTATCCTCTTTTTCTTTCACTTCTCAACCCAGAAACAGCACAACGCTTGTCACAGTGAATAGTAAATAACACAACAACAAAAAACTACAGAAAATTCATTCCGAACCGGAACGCGTTCGTACGTTAATGTACGGTGGCGGTGGACGCCTTCCGAGCGTCATCTTCCACACCAGATTTGTGCTGCGCTAAAAACAAAAATAACTACAAACAATGCCTACGAAAGCCGGACCCCTTCCGGAGGAGGCCCAGGCAGCGATTGCCGTCGTCCGGGCGCTGGTGGCCTCGCGCAAGGAAACATCCAACGTGCTGAGCGTGCTGCGCGACTATCGCCAGCTCGAGGGTGATCCGCTGCCGTACCGAAAGTTTGGGTTTGGCACGGTGGAAGAGTTTCTGCTGGCCAGCAATGAGTTTGTGATCAAATCGAGTGCCGGAGAATCGACCCGCATCTACATTAAGCCGAACCGAGACTCCGCACACATCCAGGAGATGGTTGCGGCACAGAAAACGACCAAAAGCGGTGGGCCGGGCAAGAAGGCGAGCTTTGTCGCGCTGCGCCAACCTTCCGGACCGTGCAATTCGAGAGGCTTCTCGAGCCAGACAACGGCATACAGTCGGATCTATCAGCAGATGCCAAACAGTGGCAGGAATAACAGCACGAACTATGGTACGAAGAGAGTTACGTTTGGCGATGGGAAGACATCGACCGATACTTCACCGAAGGGTGCCAAACCGACGGGATTGTGGTCGAACGGCGGAGGTGGAAGTCCGAAGCAAACGAAAAGCCAGGGACAGATGCGACCTATCACCAAGAGTAAGGCGGGAGCGGCGACACAGCAAGCGCCTTCCGGAAGGAGTGCAAATTCTTCCTCACCCGAAACGAACAATAACAGCCGCACGACGAAGAACTACAATCTCAATGGCGGTGGTGGACAGCAACAGCAACAACAGCAATCTCAACTTTCTTCCAATGATTTACGACACAAGCTGACCGCCAACAACAAGCTAAACGAGCGCAACAACGCACTGAACGATCTACGGCACAAGCTGAACGGGCGGAACACCGCCCTCAGCCGTTCGTCGGTCGAGATGCGCCAACCTGACAAAGCACTGCCAACCGTTTCCTCAACGGCCGCCTCTACCGCTACCCGGCCGGGTGTTTCGGCCGCCGCACGCAAACAGCTACCGTTTAGCGTGGAAGACAAATCGGCGAAAATGCAACAGCAAAAGCCAACGCCTGCACGAAACGGTAACGGTAGTAATAGGGCAGCAGGCGGCGGCACGGCTGTGGCTGGATCCGGTCGGATACTTCCCTCGACGATGGCACCCGCAACGCCGTTACCGCTGATGTCGATAGTCGTTCATCCTCCGACCGTTGTTACGCCCGGTTCGATGGGGAAAAGTGTAAATTCTAGACTGAACGTGCCGAAGGCCGATCTGCCTTCCGTTGCCACGCCACCAACGCCAGCAGTAGCTGCAGCAGCCGCCGCCGCAGCAACTGTTGCAACGCCGTATCAACGTGCACAATCCCTGAACGAAAGAAAATCCGCTGCTTCCTACAGTCGATCGATTTCCCAACCGCAACCGGATATGGTGCCGTTCGTTGCACCTCTCGTTGTTCCTAAACTCCCGACGTTGCCAGGCAAATTGTCGCTACAGGATCGATTAAAGATCAATCAGCAGGTTGCAAATGAAGATCTGGAAAAGGTGGCAAAACTGCAGTCTCCAACAACAAGCGCTGTTTCGCCTGGCACGCCTACAATGCACCAGAACCCACCTGAACGAACGTCCAAAACATCGGCTAGTGCTCCTGAAGCTTCATCCGGCAGCTATAATGGTTCGTTTGTGCCGATTGCATCACTCCAGCAAGGCCCCTTCCGTTGGGACGATCCGAGCGCGACCCCAGTTGAGATACTGATGAAGTACAGCCTGCACAAAGGTTACTCCCGGCCGGAGTATGGATATTTCAAGCTAAAGAGCGGTCGGTATCAGTGCCTCGTGACGGTTAACGGGTCGTCCTACTCAACCTATCCGGACGATTTCGTGAACCAGTTCGAGGGACAGTTTGCAGCGGCCCTCAACGCAATCGAAGCCATCCAGCGGGACGAATCGCGCCAAAAGTACAGCAAGTGTCTCGATTCCGATCGGGACATTGCGCACCACATCTACGAGCTGGTGCTGAGCTGTCCGCATGGCATGTTTAGCAAAAACATTCCGAGCGCGTTCGAGGAAACGCACCGCGCCCTGCTGCCGGACCATTGGTTCGCGATCATTGATCAGCACTCGAATCAGCTGTTTGTGCTGGAGGACGGACCGACGGGTGATACGATCGTGTTTGCGCGGGAACAACCGTCCAGTTCGGATGCGGGTTCGAACACATCGGAGGCGCGCCAGATGGCGATGAACCAGCTGACGCTACCGTGGGAGGAACAGTACTGGAATCTGTACGTGACGAATCCGGTTTCGACGGTGGAGGTGTGGGCCCGGCTGGTCGGCAAGGAGTACAGCGTAAGTATCGCTTTTCGGTGTGGGTTTTCGATCCAATTAGCTTTGGGGGCCCCTAAAGAAGTTTCTGTTTTGATGGGGTGTTATGTAGGATAAAATGGATTCGCTCATCACCGACATCGAAATGTCCATGATGAGCGAACAGGCGAACGCGAAAAAGGATGTAACGGCGGCGGTGGGCGAATACTATCTGGTGTCGATCAGCGATTGCTGGTTCCGGGTGCGGGTGGTCGAGATCAACTACGAAACGAACCAGTGCCAATGTTTCTTCATCGACATCGGGGACAATGAACAGATTGCACTCGATCAGCTGTACCGCTGTGAACCGGCGTATCTGGATCTGCCCGCTCAGGCCATCTGCTTCACGCTCGAAGGATTGGAAGATTTCGGCGAAAATCCGACCGCTAAACACATTCTCGGGCAGCGCATCAATCACCGTGTGCTGATCGGGATGATCTTGTCGAAGCGGGACGAGTACGAGCAGACGGAACGGCGCGACGGGATTGGATCGAGCTCGCTGAAGGTGGTACTGTACGATACGTCCTCGGCGGAGGATGAGGTGGTGAACCCGATACTGTTGCAGCAGATCTGCAAGAGTATGCCGGTGCCCGAGCTGAACCGGAAGTCGGTGAACTACGTAAGCATTACGTACGTGGACGACCAGGGCGACGTGTACTGTCAGCAGGACGGTGCGATGAACTACATACAGGTAAGTGTGCAGATGCAATAGGTCAATGGTCGCGTGCACTGAGAGTGGGTGGGTGGGCTTGGTGTTGGAATGCATTTGACACGGTGTGTAAGATAAGTTTTGTTCCGCTTGATTGAGCACGCCACGGTGAAAGGCGCTTGACGATACGCTGTATCGTAATTTTTACTGTTTGATGGCACACCCCCATCTTAACAATTAAGCAATCCGCCGTTTCGTTGCGTCTACGGGTGGTTTTAATTTATGAAGACCTAAACAGGGTAAAACAAAAATTGCGAACTGACGTTGACGATATAGATTTAAAAAATAGAGGTTTTCTCGAAGAAAACTGCTACAGATTATACAATGTAACAAATCTGGCTTGATGTCTAATTCTGTTAAGCCTTCTTCAACATTGTTTCGATGGCCGACGGCTCTTTGAATATCAGGTTCTTCTTAACTTGCTAACTAATACCACTAATACTAATCCTAAACCTGATCTTACTAATATATAATTCTATATATACACAGCGTTTATCGGATTGCCTACTTATAGGCGCAACAGTGATTTGAACAGAATTTCTACGAAAAAGGATCATTTTCGATGTTCAATGTGACCTCACTCACAAAATGCTTACTCTTTGGCCTAGCATTAGTCAATTTTATAGACCGAATCGAACCAAAATTTAGAGTTTGATGATTAGTATTATAATGCACCTGGATCAAGTTCTCTTTTATAAAAAAAAACCTTACTTCGCCCTTCCAGAAACTGATCACCAACCTGACACAATCGGACGCACTGGAAGATCAACACCGAGGTCTGTACAACTCGAAAGCGACCGAACAACAGCTTTACCTCGTGCAGGACGAAACCGACGGCAAATGGTACCGTGCCGTGCTGGAGGCCGAAGAATCGGGTCCCTTCTGTCGCATGCTGTACGTCGACATTGGGTGCCGTAAGCGCGCAAACGTACAAAACATTTACCGTCTCGATTCGCTCAGTCTCGGGCTGCGTAGCTACCCACCACAAGCCATCCGGATGCGTATGTTCGAGCTGCCTAGTTGCGCGGAACCGCAGGTTCTTGCTCGGCTGCGTGCCTTCCTGAAACCGGCCGTCCCTGCGATGGCCAAGGTGTTCTCGATGGCAAACGCCATCCTACCGCTGGTGAAGCTGTACGTGCACGTATCGGACCGTGAGGCCGGCAACAACATACTGGTGTGCGTGAACGAAGCGATCAAGATCGAGAAGGAGCTCGAGCTGGGCTCGGAACGCATTAGTCTTTCGCCACGCGTTGCGCTTGTGGACGATGACCGTTCGCTGTCGTTGAACTGTTCCGGATCGGATACGACGAACGTGTCGCAATCGACGGGCACCAGCTACTCAATGAGCAGCACCGACGGAAAGGAACTTGCCAGCCGGTTCGATGCACTGCACGTAGGCAAGGATACGAAAGCAGCCGGTGGTGGTGTCAGTGCATTGCCGTCGGTGACGGGTACGAAAGCGATCGCCAAGCTGGCGAAAATTACGCTCCCACCCGTCGGGCAGGTGTTTAACGTGAAGGTTACGATCGCGAACAATCCGAAGTTTTTCTTCGTCCAACCGTACGCTTACCTGGAGCAGCTGGACACGCTCATGCTCGAACTGCAGGACTTTTGTATGACGAAAGCTCAACCGGTTCGCAAGGAGCAGGTCCGGCAGGGTGAAGCGTACGCGGCCGTCAACAATCTTGGCCACTGGTATCGGTAAGTATCGGTGGTAGAGATGAGCATAATCACTCTTTTCGCAGAGTTGAATCAGAGTGAGTGAGTGGTTACAAGGATTTGAATCTTTGACTCACTCTTTAAAGATTCATGAAAAAAAAATTACTCTAAACTTATTCTTAAATTACTTTCTACGTTTCAACTCACCCCACACTCTCTGCGCCGACTAGTAACTCCTTTTGGCATCAAACTCACTCCTTTTGGCATCAAACTCACTCCTTTTGGCTTCAAACTCACTCCTTTGAGTTCAAACTCACTCCTTTTGGGTTCAAACTCACTCCTTATGGCTTCAAACTCACTCCTTTTGGCTTCAAACTCACTCCTTTGAGTTCAAACTCACTCCTTTTGGCTTCAAACTCACTCCTTTTGGCATCAAACTCACTCTCACTGGCTGCGCAGACTAGTGACTAGTTGAGAGTCATAAAAAAATTTTATGCTGAGTTGAAACTATAAACTCCTTTGCAAGATTAAACTCACTCACTCACTCTTACTCATTGTGCAAATCTCTAATCGGTGGGCCGTGACTTTAAAACGTTGTTGGGGCGAATTTTTCATTTGAGATTCATTCTTTTCGTGTGTTTTTTTTAGTGCTCTTGTGGTTAATATTAACCCATTCGGACCGACGCCAATCCATGCGTACTTTTGCGATTTCGGACAGGTGCAGCAGCTGGATGCGGGCGCACTGCGGGTGCTTCCGGCCGAGTTTCGCGTGCTGCCTCAGCAGGCGATTAAAGCAAAGCTTTACGGTATGATCACATCAGAATTTGGACGAGAAAGCCCAAACCGGGAGCGAATCCTTTATTACTGTTCTAATTTAACCCCCCCAAATCCAGGTGTAAAACCATTGCACAACGACTGGACCATATCGGACGCGATGCGGTTCAAGGAGCTGACGGCCGATTGCAACTTTGCCAGTATCGTGCGCAACATCCAGCCAGACGAGCTAAATCCCCAGGAACAGGTGATGGAGCTGGAACTGATCGACGTGTCGACGGAGACCGATGTTTTCGTACACAAAATACTCGTTGGCGAGGGTCGGGCCGTCTATACGGCAGCAGCGCACACCGTTTAGGGTAAGACTGCGTTTTTCGCTGTGGTTGGGTTGATTATTGTTGTTAAATTTTTATACGCGTACTCTCCATTGCGCTACGCATTAAAGCTAACGAAGAAGGTAGGTGAGAGAGAGAGAGAGATAGAAATGGAGGAAATATTTATTGACGTTGCTTTTTTGCGACCAAAAAAGGCAGCCATCGAACGAAATGTTTAATTCGCACGAGATTTAAATACTTAACGAATTAAGACGCTTGACAAAAACAAAACGTTTTGAACAAGCAATATGTATAGAAGAAAGGATTGTTTTCTTCTTCTCGAAGTATATATGGAACGAGCAAAGCACGCGCGAAGAAGTTTGTATTGATAAGTAGCATTCCATTATGTAAACTTACTACACTACACATATACATTAGCAAAGCGAATGTAGAATGTAACAACAAAGCACGAATGTAGATCAGCCCAGGATGGTTGATTCGATAAACGAGATTAATCCGGTAACAGCTGCAAAAAAAGCTGAACGCGCGAAGGCTTACGTAATCATATTTTAATTAATTTGATTTCAATAATATTGCAGTGGAAACACCACGGATATGTAACGATTTATTACTAACGAGGCTTTTCTCTTCACTGTGAGGAGACTTTTTAATTAGAAAAAACACTAATTATTGTACTGCGAATGGTGAAACATTGTAGCTAGATGATACGAGACAAAACGCTCCGTTTTTCTCATATTTATTTTGCACCTTTTATTTACCCGGTTTAACCGCTATTATTCCCTTATTGATTTCCCGCCCTTTAATTGAAAGTAGGATGATTTTTGTATGAATTTTGTAGCCAGGGTTGATATGTGCGCCATTTTTCGCCGCCTCTTTAATATGAAAAGATGACAAGAAAGCGATTATGTATCGCGAAATGAATATTAGCCACATTTTTCCCATTAAAAACTGCTTCTTTTTCAATACTTTTTACTGTAGGGTTCAATTGTTTTGTCAATAATTGATAAAGACGATGGAAAAGATTGCCAATTGAAATGATGAACGAATCTATTTAATCATCATCGTCGAACCTCATACAATTTCTTCTTACAAATTTCATTTTTTCCTTTTCTATTTGTTTGTGTTACGAAACGAAATAAAAGAAAACAGAGTTGCCAATAAAAAAATAGCGCAGAACTCGAAGAGAGAGAAAGAGAGAAGATGAAACAAATAACTACTGACGACCCCCCCTTAGCATTAAACAATGAGTCATAGACTTCGACTTGTGTAATTGTGATAAATGAAACGTAAACATATGATATGCATGCCCGCTTTTTTACGAATTAGCTTGTGCTATACACACTCACTACTCATAATCCGTAAATGGGGGAGCTATGAAGAGAGAGGAAAACAGAAACGTTTGCCAATAATCTTTTTTTGTATTCATTACACAAAAAAAAAGAATTATATGTATTAGCGTTTAAATTGTGATAGAAACGATTTACACACAAGCGCCGGTTGTAAATGATTGAGGAATGAACCCCGCTTCGACGGAAACGATGATCGGCATTAATATATTTTTATTCGTTCGTTTTGTGAAGAGAAAATACCGAAGAAAGCACGGTGCTGTTGGCGAAAAAACAAGGCAAAAAGGGGTGAGAATCCAAGGTGAGCTTTTATAAATGATTTTGTATTTGTGTTCGTTGTGCCCTTCTTTTACAAAACAAAAGTATATCGCGCGAGGCGAGGTTTTACAGTGTTTCTCACTTGATAATGCAAAGTTACCTATGATTTTTGCAAACGCTACATACGATTTCGTATGGAGCGTTTGCAAAAATCATAGGTAACTTTGCATTATCAAGTGAGAAACACTGTATTATCGTGAATCTGTTTTACTTTATTTACTGGAAATATTAGCCTACTTTAATCTAATTCTTACTCGTTTTAGATATTCGAGAACAAAAACAGCATATAACAGCACTTATCTCACAAGCCTTTTGCCGGATGAGGTGTGTCTAACGTATCCTTAGTAATTTGTATCGTACATTATCTGCTTTCTTGTGTTGTGTTGTGCTGTATGTGGTGGTATCAGAAACTTATGTAGTGGGTTTAAAATAATGTTACATTTGAAACGGTTTTATTGCACCATTATATATTATAACTAACCTTCGTCGCCACACCGATATCAGACCAGCAAAGCAGACAATAAGCGAAATCGAAATACTACCTGGAAGAAACGACACTTGAAACTTCAAATTAACTATACAATCACGATGCAGGAAAATTTACAGAAGAAGTAGGAAAGACAGTGCGCAACAAAACGATATGAAAAACAAAACTTTTATACGATAAACTCAATATATTATATACAATATATACAACATATGCCGCATACATTATGTGCCTTATTTGAGCATGCCTGCTGCGAAACATTATCGAGCCCGAGCGAAAATCCTAATACAATATACAAGAGGAGAAACGATATTAAAGCGAAAAGGAAAAGAAATTAACCGACGACGTGTTGGAGAAGACACAGGTTTGGTTTTAATTCTTTTTCTTTTACTAGTTCGTACGATTAATTGTGGTTTTGCTTTTATCTGTTTTCGTTTGTTTGAATGATGAATATCACGAGAGAAGTTAGTATTTCCCATTCGGAT
Organism: Anopheles maculatus; assembly: GCA_002091835.1. NCBI lineage: Eukaryota > Metazoa > Arthropoda > Insecta > Diptera > Culicidae > Anopheles > Anopheles maculatus. Next base: position 90,238 of record KZ061573.1, on the reverse strand, counting down.
CGTTCGAAATGGTCCGGCTGCGAAAAAGGGAAGAATATTTGATTCCTTTCCGGAGAATTATGATTATCCGATTTGGATAAACCAAACGGATAAACGTAGACACTGTGTGTGCAGAGGTGGTGGAGCTCCATCCCGTCGGAGCGATGGTGGATCAACAGTAGAAGTAGCCGGTAACGGTAAGAAGGCCAAGACGGAGGTGCTACAGCCACTCGCGTCCACAAATCCAGAGGAATAGAATCAAAAAGAAAGGTGAGTGCTGAGTCTTATTCCTAGTCTCTTTACCACCACCAGGCACTGTCCAGGCAGCCTTAATGGTTTCAGAAGGAATGCTAAAGGCATTAAGGTTTAAATAAGCGTTTCTGGTAATGTTTTTACTACTTTCTTTATTGATCATGATCATCGTGCCGTGCGTGTGTTTGTGTGTACATACGTGCGATATAATAAATATACAAAAAAGTCACTGGTCTAGTACTATTACATTTTCTCTAAAAGCGTCTTGGTGTGTTGTTTGTTTTGATATGATTATATTATGATAATACGCGGATGTAGTAGGAGGGTACTTATTTTTTCTCTAGAAGGATTTAGTTAAATTCCGGCGCAAAGGTGAGAGAGAAGAGAGAGAGCGCGTGTCTGCTGTTTTCTCTCAAAAGGAACGTATCTAACCGATCGCCATCGTGTTGCTAAGCTTCTAGATTAAACGCGAATCTTCCACAATGTACAATACTAATCGAGCTATAGAGGTTAGGAAGTTTGCAAAGAACTACACTATGGTACACCTTGTTTTCTTACGTTATTATGATGGCTATCATTTATATTTCTACAAAAAGGACGAGATCGGTTCTAGTTGTGGGGTGTTGTGCTAATTTGTTTTTGTTGTGCGTGTTTTAAGCCTGTTCATTCTATCATACCGCGCGGCGTCCTATTCTAACCGATAACAGGGAATAATCATTCTACAGAAGAGAGCAATCACTCTACTCAGCCGCAGTAACGACGGGAAGAGTCGTAGTAGTTGAAGTGGCCACCGTAAGTGTAGAACAATCCTTTCCACCATTGATTAACACGTTCGATGTGCGGCGAGGTACAAGTTCGTTACTGTCCCGCTTCGCTCCATCATCCATCGTTGTGTGTTCTACCTCAATGTACTCTTCATCTTCATCTTCCTGGTCCTCCTGATGCTCACGTTCCACCGTCTCATCTTCATTGGTTGCTTCGGCACATTCTCCCGTGTCTACTAGATCTGCAACATTATCTTTTTCGTTCAGTTGGTGATGAGGATTCTCGCTCCCACCATCCAGTTCCTCATCATCTTCATCTTCTATCTGTGCCTTGTTTTCTACTGCCTCATTTCTACCTTCTTCCAGTTCATGTTCCTCATCAGAAACCTCTTCCTTCTGACGATACGGTGAAGATCGTTCCTGTTCCTGTTGCTCTGTCTCACAAAGTTCCTGCTTGATGTGGTGTTTCTGTGACTCGCTCTGTAATCCTTCCTCTTCGGACACAGGGGAATTTTGCGAAGATTGCCACTCATCATCACCGGTCGTCCTTACAGACGGATGCTCAAATGAACCTGCCGCCATGGGTCTGCTGATATTTCTTCCCAGCTCATGATCGATCAAGTGATGCTCTAGCTCGGCTCGGAAGAAGTACGCCACTCCACATCGTTCACAGTCGTAAGGTTTAGCGGCTGCGTTCGAGTGTGCCACTGGTAGATGGGCCTGCAATCCAGCGGAGGACGTAAACACGGCCGAGCAAAGGTAGCACACGTAGCCCCGTTCTTCACAGCCCGCAAACGTGTGGTCGATCAGATGTTCCTGCAGCTTCTGCCCGGATGGAAGTGGTTTCTTGCAGAGATTACACTGGAACAGTGAGGACGAGGAAGATGAAGTGGATAAGGCATCTCTTCCTGTGTTTAGTTGCTGTTCCTGTTGGTTGTTGCCGGAAGCCGGTGTCCGTCCTTCGCCAGGAACGGTTGCCGATCCGACGATTGGACCACCGATGGTCGAAGCTGCCACAAGAGATGATGGTGCACTAGGCTTAAGGAAATTCATCGAGAGTAGCTTCGTGGGAAAGTTGTGACGCTTCAGGCAAGGATCACAAATCTTGGTGCTGGATTCGGGTTGTGATGGAAGCGGTTCCAGGCAGAGAGCACACGTACGCTCATTCGTGTCCGGCGATTTGGTGTGGAATCTGTAAGTATAAGTAGAAGTTGGTTATAGAATTCGAACAAGCAATCAAAACCCCTTTATTCCAGCTTACTTGGCATGCAGACTTATCTCAAACTCGGAGTTGAGCGTTTGCCGACAGCAGATACACTGTTGCGGGAATCGATCCTGCTCGGCACTAGCGTTTCCGGATGCATTTGCACTGCTTCCACCCGAAGAGGCCGTAGACGAAGAACCTCCATTCTGTCCACTAGCCGAACTGGAACCTGTTCCCGATGTACCCGTCGAGGAATTCGAGGAATTCGAGGAATTCCCACCACCCGTCGCAACCTGATGTGCCTGTAGGTGCTGCTTAAAGGTGTGTGCATCCGGCAACGGTAAACTACAGTGCGAACAGCGTCCCGACGCACCAACCTTACAGTGGGACAGCTTGTGCTCTGCAAGTACTGCCGGTGACGGGAAGATTTCATCGCAAATCAAACACTTGTGCTTGCCACCGCCCGTATTGTGTGCGACCTTCATGTGATTCTCAAGCTCATTCCTCGACCGGAAGTCTCCGTTGCAGTACGCGCATCGCAAACTAACGCCCGTCTTTAGGTTGTGGACAATCTTGCGATGCGTTTGCACCTCACTTTCCGTGGTGAAATCGGACCGTTCGCAGATACCGCAGCTGTAGCAGGTGCTTGCGGCGGATGCGGTCATTTGCTGTGGTGTGACTGTGTTGGGAGCTGTCGACGCTGTCTTTATGCTTGATTGCTGATTCGCTTTTCTTGCCGCCTGCTGCTCGTTATGATGTTCCGGGAGTCCGAGCGATGTGTTTGATGCTAGAAGAAGCTGACCTGCTGATGGTGTTGGAGATTCTACACTTGGACGTGTTGTGGCACCATTATTATCACCGTACCGTTGGATCATGGCAATGGGGGAATAAAGCTTCGAACTAGCTGCGGTGGTGACGCTCGATCCTCCATTGTTTCCATCCTCGGGGGAGTAAAGACCGGACGAAGTTCCATTAAGCGTATGCGGTGCAGTAGTTCTTTGTGGTTGTGATGGGCCGGAAGCTGCTGATCCTGTTCCGTACCCAAGTCCTAGCAGTGCGTTAGTAGCACCAGTATTGGGAGAGTGGCCTGAGAAAGGATTCTTCTTGCCTCCAGGAACGGTGGCAGTATCTGACAGGAATGGGACACGTTGCTGCTGCTGCTGTTGCTGCTGTTGGTGTGCCTTGCCGAGCATTGTGTCGTAGAAACCGTGCAACAAGTGCTGAGGATGCTTCAACTGATTCAGTGTGTCCACCTGGAGCGGATTGTTGTAGAATTTGTTCGCGGTTTGATAAAGACTGGGCCAAGCAGCGGCTGCTGCCATCGCCGCCATTTGTCCATGCAGGTGAAGGTAATCGAGTCCTGCCACCGCTGAAGTTGCCGTGGTAGATACGGACGTGCCCGAGGCTGTTGAGGCCGTTAAAGAAGAGTTCGAAGTAGTGGACGGTGCAGTAGACGATGGTGTCACTTCTCTACGATTCGGTGATCCCGTTTCCTTTTGACTGTGGTGCGTCTGGATGTGTCTGTCTAGCAGGAACTCCACGTGGAACGATTCTGGACAAGCGGGACATCTACAGGAGAGGACATTAATCGGTTAATACTCGGTATTATAGACAGATGGAATGTTTAGAGTATACTCACTTATATTTTCTGGCGTGTGATGCGAGATGAAAGTGCATCTCGAGCTCGGACGAACAAACCATGCGACAGAACATACACTGTACTGCACCTGCTGTTAAGTGTCGGCTTCTTATATGTTGCCTGTAAGGAGATTCATGCATACCCGATATTAGCCATTGCAAACACAACCGGGAAACAAACGGGTGTACGTACCGAAAGTCGCGCTCCGACCGGAACACCTCCGCACAGGCCGAACACCGGTACAGCTTCACCTCAACCGAATGGGTCACGGCAAAGTGTACCTGCACCTGCACCTTCGACTCGAACGTTTCGCCACACACGGTACACTTGTACAGCAGCTGCATGTGACCCTCGTACAGGTGTTTGTGAAGGTCTTCCACCTTGCTGAACGATGGTTTACCGGTGCAGGAAGGCCCAGAGGATCCACCAGCATTTACCACCGCCGCCGGGCATCGATATTCGACTGCCATCACAAGAAAGTGACCTATCGTGTGCTGCTCATACTCGGCCTGGCAACTGAGCGTTACACCACACTGCTGACAGAGGAACGTTGTCTGGGACAGTGATCCGGTGGATGCCGATGTTGTTGTGGAATTGTTATGCCCTGATGGGTGATCACCGGCAAGTCTCATAGCGGCTGCCGCCGCAGCACTAGCAGCACTTTGCTCCAGATGCGCTTTTAAATGTGTCCGGAAAGACTCGAAATCGGGCAGCGCGGCATTACACTGATTGCAGAGATACGCGCCCGGAAGTTGATGGACGTGCTGGGAGGATTGAGTAGACGCAGGAGCACCTAGCTGCTGCGAGGGCTGTGCACTAGAACCACCTCCAGATGGATGTAGCTGAGCAACGGATAAATGCAGCTGCTGATGCTGTGTGGTAGATGGATTTGGTTCCATTGCATCACCTCCTTCGCGTCGATTCGAAGAACCACGTTCTTTGTGATGTTCCCGGCTATGTGATGTGTGACTGGCTCCAACCGAGTGCTTCCTATCCAAATCCGGCGCATCATCGTGCTCCTCTAGCAGCGTCTCTAGTTTCAATCGTTTCATCTTCGGCTGACTGAGATCGGTTGGGGTCAGCTGTTCCGCGGGACTGTTCCGTCCGGATGGTGGATGACTGGCCGTGTGTCCAATCGAACCTAACGAATCGCAAGGAGACGATCTAGTAGAGGTGGATTGGGATGCAGTTTCAACAATGGGTTGTTCTGATTCTTCCTTCCTTTCTTGCTTAATCTGTGTGGTGGCTTTAGATGGGAGCGTTTCACCATCATCTGGTCGATCATTGTCATCCGCATGATCATCGTCACCTTCATCATCTTCATCTTCCTCCTCATTTTTACGACCATTTTCCTCGTTATCGCCAACCTCGCTATCGTTTCCGTGTCCTCTTCGTTTGCGCTTCCTTCCCATCTCGCTCGCTTCATTCCCATTCTCATCTCGTCCACCATTCATACCACCCGTTGTTGCCGCCCGGTTCTCCACCTTAATACTCCCACCGGACATACCAGCTACATTGGCCGAAGATCCACCACCACCCATCGCACCGTACAGTGAGGGAAAAGCGTTTCCGAGCAGACTCTTGTTGAAGTGTAATTGTTCTAGCGGATGGAACCCGCTCGGTGGACGTGACGATCCGTTCGGTGAGTTTCGCTGAGCCGCTGGCACACCGGCGGACCCTGCCAAACGGTCCAGATGGGCGGTTTTAAGGTGAGCAAACATAAGCGGTACGGTCGGGAACTTCATCGTGCAGAACTCGCATGTGATCGGTGGGTAAGGTCCACCGAGGCTACTGAGGGACAGTGAATTTGCATCCGGTGTCACTGCGCGACGATTGCCGCCGGGTGTGAAGTAGGGCAGTGACGTGTCCGAACCCAACAATCCGAGCGCTCCACCATGCCCGTGCATAGACTGTACGTGAATTCCGAGTTGTTCGAGGGTGGAGAAATCGGTTCTCGTACAGTACGGACAGGATAGTAGATCTGAAACGCTTCCAGATCCCGGTCCACCAGTACTGCCCGGGGTTGGAGTACGATTGCTACTCGCATTTCCGGATGAAGCTTTCGCTAGTGTAGACGACAGCTTGGAACTTCCACGACTCATCAGCAGCAGCGGATCGTTGGAGTAGGGTGAGAACTTTGATCCTCTCTTCCCACCACCACCACCGCTGCCGCCACCGCTCGAGAGAGAGCTCGTGGTAGAGCGCGGACTGTACGTAAGGTTAGGACTTCCGGTGAGGGCTAGCTGCTTCTTGTGGTTCTGCATATGGCTGGTTAGGGCGGCCGCCGTATTATACCCCCGGTTACAGATCGTACACTGGAACGGTTTCTGGTTGTCGTGTGTTTTCATGTGAATTTTTAGATGATCACTGGAAGGTAGGACGGAAGAATTAAGAGAATCGTTTAGCTATAGAAGAACAACTAACTAACAAAAAGGGGTTTCCGGACAATACCTTCGGGAGAATGCGGCCTCGCAGTGCAGACAACGATAGCGCCGATCGCCCGTATGCAGCTTCGTGTGACGGTCGCGCGATCGTTTGTGCTTAAACAGTCGGGCACAGTATTCGCATTTGAATGGCATATGTTCCGTGTGGCTCTGGTGAAAAAAAAAGAAACATGGGAGATTGAAAGATTATTGTTAAAAATTAGTCAATGTTTTATGTTCTGTTATTGTCTGACAGTAAAGCTCTCCCCAGTTATCATAGCTATAGGAAATCCTGCAGAGAACTTTTGGACGTAAGAAACCATAGAATCCTAAGATGAAGGATAGTTTGATGAATCGCAAGGACAGCAACCTTATATTTATGTCTGTTTTCGATCAGTTTGATGCGTGTTGGAGCTAGAATAACCAAGACTAACAAATGCTGACAAACAGTGTCAATAAAGTAGCTCCAATAATCAATTCAATATCATAATAGTTAGTAAGAATACCTACATTACAAACCAGTACAGAATAAACTTCAAAATTATTAAAACTCAAACGTTAGATCATAAAGAACACCAGCAAGACATCAGGAAGAGCATTTAGCAGAAGTTCTACTTGCCCTTTCCCTGGGTGAAGTGAGTGAAGGTATTTTAATGAATTATTAAAAATACCACAAAACACCAGGCTAATTCCTTTGACTCTCTCTCTCTCTCCCTCTCTATTGATGCTTTCAGGGATCGATTGAATAAATATGAAAGATACATTCCATTGGCAGAAAGGACAACTTCAACAGGAGCAGGCGACCCCCAACCACACAGTGCTTGGTGGCCGTGTTCTGTAGACCGCGAAACCCTAGCGAATATAGTCATGCCGGCATAGTTTGGTGTGCGGCGATCGCCCCGAGAGTATCTCACATCGATGTTGTTTGTTGCATGGTGGCCAGTAAAGGTGCGCGTAAAGAATGTCACCAACAAACACCACGGCGGCAGCAGGGCAAACCAAAACGATGATACGATCAAGCAGTTTGCAGATCATTCTTGACCCAGCCGCTCAGGTGAGAGAGAACCCAACCGGGAGCCCATTCGGTGCGCTCGGTGAATGGAGCAAGCGCTGGAATTAATAAGGTATGGTACAGCGTACGAAACTGGTAACCAGTTGGAATGGAATTCACACTCCAACAACTGTTTTGCTGGTGCTCCCGTTTTTTTTTACTTGCCCGGTAACCCAGCGTTCGCCCAAATGCGCGCCGTGTGATGGGCAAAACACACTTGTCAAAATTTTTGCACGTCTCACGTCGAATTCTGCATTCTACCGATCTCTTACAACACAGTTCGGCCGTTTTTTTTTACTGGTAAGGGCCGTCCAAATTATGACAACCCTGCGACGGGCAGAGGGTACGCCCGGCAAACCAGGAAGCTGCTCCGATCGTGCGTGAGAAGGATCAGGGCGCGATCTTGCCGCGATGTGGGGTGAAGAATGCATAAATGGGCCCGCGTCTTTTACGCTTTCGGGTTCGCGGACCCCAAAAATGGGACAAGTGTTGCGCAAGAAGCGCAGCGCGTTTGAAAGAGGGTTCCGCTTATCAGCGACTTTGGATCAGCGAGACGAACAGCAATTTCGTCCACCGGTATTTAGCCCTCCGGTGTCTTTCATTCCAGGGGACCTTGAATTTTCTTGGTGCTGCTCGCTTGATAGAGAAGGTGAAGAACTTTATGATCCGACAGAGAGCGAGCGAGAGAGAGAGAGACACTGAGTCGTACCGTCACCGATGCTGCGGGATGCCGCTTATCAGCTAGATGACATCTCTAGCGTCGGGATGGCGAAAACTTTGAATCTCTCTACCTCTTGTTTTACTGCATTCACATGGGACACAGCATCGTATGAGAATGTTTTGAGCGGAAATGTGCTTATTCTAAGTGTCGCTTTCTTTCAAGGTACACGGGCCCTTCTGTTCTGTGCGCAAAACAGAACGGTGTCTTTTGAAGCAATCTTTTCGGTTTGATCGGTGGTACATCGGAACTAGAACCGGTAGGGATGCGTTGACAGAAAGAACTGCTTTGTTGACTCTTTTTTTATAAGCGAACGGTTGTATATTGTTTGTGTGAGAAGAAGTGTCTTTATGTGCACATAAGTTCTCAATATTCTCAACTTAGTGTTCTATGGTCGGAAACTTCATATTTAGCGAAAATTTGCTTTATCTCTTAGAATTCTGAATGTTTGGAGACATGTTTCTCATTTTTCTCATTTGCCTTCCTTATTAGGATTTTTACCAGCGTTTTAATTTCCCGGACTAAATTGTTCCACATAGTATAAACCTTAAAATACTATTTTAGACATTCCCTGGAGTCCATTCGGACTTGAATCTTATTTGAATGTGTGTATTAGTTTAGATAATTAGATTTCTAGACCTGTTTTAACCTGAAATTCAGATCAGGACTTGATTGTTGAAATTACCACAACATCTTAATCAGGTCTATCTAACTTCTATTACTAACTTTTATTACAAATTTGGTCATCAGCCTGCATCTTCATTTTCCAGAAGGAACTGTAGAGGAGAAATTAGAAGTAGTACAACTGTTGGCTCTTGAGCCCTCTTAGCCGCGTTCGGGAGGAAGATGCTCACTAGGATTTTTGGCCCTGCATTTATGGAAAGACAATGGAGGAGCCGCTACAACGACGAACTTTACGAGCTGTAAGGTGATCGAACAGCACATTATGCTCGGCAGAGTCTGGAGGTATGATCATGTCATGAGAATGACACCGGAAGACCTAGCCCGTAAAGTCCTTTTAGGCCGTCCACATGGACAGAGGAGGCGTGGTAGGCCCAAACTGAGATGGAGTGATGGCGTTGATGCATCCGCTAGGGATATTGGATATTGGATTGGCAGACGACGGCGCTAGACCGTGAGCAGTACCCGAGCAGACCAAGACCGGAAAGTAAGTAGGTAAATTGACTCTTAAATTGGTTTACCTTATCCCAATAAAGTTTCTTGTTGTGATTTGCTAATTTGTAAACTCTTTCGCTTGTCAAAAAAAGTCGTGGATTAGGGACATTAGTGAATGGAGTATTCCTTTTCTAATTTGCAACCTTCATATCTTTGATATGCGCCATTTTACATGTTTGTAATAGTCCTAAAACGCTTCTTCTTTGTGGTAATCTACAAAGAGAGATTCGTTTCTAGTAATTCTTTATAAGAAACTAACAAAAAACAATGTATTGTATTAGGGGTTAGATCAGGATATAACTTTTGTATTTAACTATAAGAAATGGTTGAATTAAAGTACCTATAACTTAATATAAATAAACTAATTTATATTTCTCTTCTCGTTTTAGGCGCCCTGCTACAGTATACTGCTTCGAAGTCATCGATCAGACACACATCTCTTAAGTAGGCTTGTCCAAACAACACGACACCCGTATGTATGTAAGTTAAAATGGCCACCAAACAGAACGCGCACCGGTTTCGCCCGTGACAAGCGTGAACAGCTAGGGTTCCGCTCATTAGCATTTACTTTTAGCGCTACAGTCCCCACCGATCGCCAATCACGGTGTACTCGCGCATACACCAAACACCGATCGTACCAAATAGGGGGCCAAATAAAGCTGGCCGAGTTAATCTCGATCGTGTGCGAGATGCGCCATTGTGTGTGTGCCCAAGAAGCCAACCGAACTGGGGTCAGCAAATGGCTCCCCTGTGACGGAGTTGCTGATCGAACGATTGCTAATTACCGGCGGCCAAATTGGGGAGGGTGCAGCCAAACAGGTGGCCCTTGTTCCAGCGCGTTGTCCGATACGGTAACTTGCACCGAAAACACTTGCACGAGATTGCTTTTGTTTAATAAGGTTCGTTAGCTTTTTTGGGGATCTGTTTTTTGCTCGGTTTATCGGAATCGTTTGCAAGCAATTCTCACGATATTTCGATGCAGATTGCGGAAATTGACGAGAAACAAAGGTACCGAGTGCGACGAAACAAAAAACTATCAAGAAACTCGGCCATCTTCACCGAGTGCTAATAAGGCACGCGTTTCTTACACTAGACAAAACTTACAGCATGAAATAAAAACGTCCTTTCGGTGCTAATGAGAATTGACAAGGAATTTGAAGCATGTCGGCTAAGTCCCTATCAAGCACTTGCCCGAGCTGTGAACGACAAATCGCAAATGGAATCATACCGCTTCTGTGGAACCACGCGCAAGTCTCTCGAGGTGGTGGGTTTTGATTTTGTGCACGATCGTGTAATGCGCAATGTTCATAATTTGCACCCGGGAGACCTATAGAATGGATATCGATTTCACCAGCAGCACACTTTTTACGTGAACTAATGTTGTGGGGCCCTCTGTAAGGTCTGTAAGGTTTCTCAAGAGCACGTCGGTCGGTGAAGTATGAGCACGAACAGCCGGCGGTGAGCCGCCAATACTGTCCCATCAGCACAGGAAACAGGTTCGCGTGTGGTACGATTTTCCGGGAAAAAACGATGGCTGCTACTGCAGTTACTGAAGCTGTGAGGTGAATGGGGGATATACTTGAGGAAGAAAAACATAAACTCAACCACGGTTGTCACCGAACACAATGCCTAATAAAGAAATCATTAAGACACACCGAGCTGAGTGAGCTCCCGGGAGCGTGCAAGGACAGACGTCCACGGAAAGAAGTAATGCAAACGGAACGAACCTTCACAACGGACGCTTTGATTCTGACAGCAAACCTCGCGACTTGTTGACCGTACGGGGGGACATAATGAAAGTTAGAATCTGTATCGTCTTAAAGGACACTTGCCCAAAGTTCTTGTTGCTGTTGTGCACATCTTACCCTTCGGTAAAGTGTCTAAGAAGACCGTGTTTTGTTTGCCGAAACGGCCGAGTTTTAAGATTTCAGTGCCCTTGCAAAACATCACAAGAACAAGAAAGTTCGCCCCAACCCCCCCGGTAACTGCCCGTCCTACTGTTGCTTCCGGTGTTTTGGGTTCGCCGGGTTTTTAAGACAACAATCGACCATTCGAAGGCGCCCGACATTGCTCCTTGTCTTCGGCTTCGGTGAAGACCTTTCCGGTGAACTCAAACCAATGCGCACCGTAAGTGTACCGTGCGGATGATGCTAACTTTACAAGCAACAACTTTACACGACCACGGCCACCATCACCATAAGACTCCTCTTGTGGGAGCTGTTGTTTCGTAAGAAAGTGACCCATGCCCCATGTTTCGGTTTGACTGGTAACAAATTGGACAGGATATGGGATGATAGGACGTTTGTTGTCTCATAAATTATACACTATTGTGTGTGTGCACACAACTGTAGTTTTTCGAACGGGTCCGATTAAGGCAAGACGGCGAGAGACTGGCGTGCACAATAATGCTAGAAGTGGAAGCAAACCCTCTTTGATGTGCGGTAGTTACTCTTTGAGTAATTTAAACTGAATTGCTGTAGCGTCTTTTGCGAATATTTTATAGAGTAAACGTTGCGTTAAGTGATTTAAAACTGGACATTAGATAGTGATGTTTATATTAAGAGATCATTACTCCCTTCTAGTCATATGAAGTTGACATATGATTGACAGCTAATATTGCTATTACCTAGGGCGAAATCACTGCTCAGTAAATGCTTTAATCGCTCGTTGCAGAAGCATTCTTCAAAAATTGGCCACCCGGCTTCGAGCGATAACTTGCTTCTCTGTCGTGATTGGACAAGGTTATTGGGTGTATACGTAGAGACTATGAAGAGATTCAGAATACCAGAAGAGATTTTACCAGCTAGCTGTTGATCTGAATGATCTACTTATACGCCAATTTTAAACTGCTGTCAATTGTCGTCAAGACAGCCAGCTTTTCAACTGTAACTTCACAGGATCTTAATGAGATGCATCTAAGTATCCCTAGACTGTTTGTTTGTATGTGCGTTTCCTTAGCAACTTCAACCCAGTTAAAGCGCACTTACTCGATGAACTTTTTCAGTCTATGTATCGAGCATTATCTGTATGAAAATAAAAATAATTATAGTAAAGCTTAGTCCATTACGTATCACTAATGATTTCCGGTATTGTTTTTCATCCCTTTCAACAGATTGACGTTAAAACGTGCCATCAGTCATCGGCCAAACAAACACAGAACACAGAATGCTGTCGTACGAGTGTTCAAGTCGTCAAGGAATGCAAAAATTGTTCATCCTTTCCTACGATTAATCAGCCCGATTTTAGCTGACTGGTTTCACGCATCACTGTCCATCAGCTGCTACTACTGTCTACTGTAAGCGATACCCCGGCGTGATGACATTCCTAGAGCGGTCTAATGATGTACGACGGCAGTGCTGTGTAGTGTAATACCTTCCGGCACTCAGACAGCCGCTAGAAGATCAATCGTTCATTAGTCACTAACCTTTACACTGTCGTCACCCTGTCAAACTGTTGACCAATCATCCATGGGCAAACTGCGTCCACGAACAAACGGGTTCGATTTTGTAATTGTTTATGTGTGTAAGCCTCTGGAGAGTTACTTTTCTTTAATTACCGGCACTTTGCCCAGAGCTTTTCCCCTGGAGGAAAGGACCCGCTTCCGTTGGTTTTGTTTTGCTCGCTGCCTTGAAGCAAAATTGTGCTGAGTGCATCGAACGCAACTTGCCCGCTTGCAATGATTGATTGACCACCTGTTGCTTGTTGCTGAGCTGAGGTGCACATAAGGAGGCATCACCAGGGGACTCCGTAGGTCCAGCCAGCCAGGGTGACAATTTTATCGATCGTTTTCGAACCGATTAAACCTGGCAACTGGCCGGAATTTGTGCTCTGGACCGACAATTTTATAAAAGAATCGCAATTTCCGTCCACCGCAGCAGCACCCGGCCTCGGCAGTAAGGTTAATTAATTGTCCATCACACGGTATAAACGTGTGCGAACGTCTTGTATACGGCAGCGCCAGCCAAAGTGTCCCGAAAGGTGCTAAAGCGAAGAAAGTCAGCACATGATGATGATGGTGATGCGGACCAGAATTCCACAGCCCACCGCCGACGGTTTTACGGAATTCCTTGAATCGTTCCGGTCGGTACGGTGGTTTTTTGTTCGCACTGTCACCAGTGTTACACTTTGTGTCACCCAACGCCGGGACCTTCTTCGGGCGATGAAGATCAAGTAGCGCCACGCAACAAATCAATGTCTTGCGCTAAGGAGACAGAGATTGACAGGATCTCTCTCACCTTGACTTTGAGCTGCTGCTTTTTCCTGCTTTCCTGTTTCGAGCAATCAGCAAGCAATTAAGATCGACTTTTCATCCGATCGAGGCCGACGATGAAGATCAAGTAGCGCCACGCAACAAATCAATGTCTTGCGCTAAGGAGACAGAGATTGACAGGATCTCTCTCACCTTGACTTTGAGCTGCTGCTTTTTCCTGCTTTCCTGTTTCGAGCAATCAGCAAGCAATTAAGATCGACTTTTCATCCGATCGAGGCCGACTCTTGTTGCTGTTCTGCACATCTTACCCTTCGGTAAAGTGTCTAAGAAGACCGTGTTTTGTTTACCGAAACGGCCGGGTTTTAAGATTTCAGTTCCCTTGCAAAACATCACAAGAACAAGAAAGTTCGCCCCAACCCCCCCGGTAACTGCCCGTCCTACTGTTGCTTCCGGTGTTTTGGGTTCGCCGGGTTTTTAAGACAACAATCGACCATTCGAAGGCGCCCGACATTGCTCCTTGTCTTCGGCTTCGGTGAAGACCTTTCCGGTGAACTCAAACCAATGCGCACCGTAAGTGTACCGTGCGGATGATGCTAACTTTACAAGCAACAACTTTACACGACCACGGCCACCATCACCATAAGACTCCTCTTGTGGGAGCTGTTGTTTCGTAAGAAAGTGACCCATGCCCCATGTTTCGGTTTGACTGGTAACAAATTGGACAGGATATGGGATGATAGGACGTTTGTTGTCTCATAAATTATACACTATTGTGTGTGCACACAAGTGTAGTTTTTCGAACGGGGCCGATTAAGGCAAGACGGCGAGAGACTGGCGTGCACAATAATGCTAGAAGGGGAAACAAATCCTCTTTGATGTGCGGTAGTTACTCTTTGAGTCATTTAAACTGAATTGCTGTAGTGTCTTTTGCGAATATTTTATAGAGTAAACATTGCGTTAAGTGATTTAAAATGGGACATTAGATAGTGATGTTTATATTAAGAGATCATTACTCCCTTCTAGTCATATGAAGTTTTTCAATTATTGACAGCTAATATCGCTATTACCTAGGGCGAAATCACTGCTTAGTAAATGCTTTAATCGCACGTTGCAGAACCATTCTTCAAAAATTGGCCACCCAGCTTCGAACGATAACTTGCTTCTCCGTCGTGATTGGACAAGGTTATTGGTTGTATACGTAGAGACTATGAAGAGAATCAAAATGAGACTTTTATCAGCTAGCTGATGATCTGAATGATCTACTTATACGCCAATTTTAAACTGCTGTCAATTGTCGTCAAGACAGCCAGCTTTTCAACTGTAACTTCACAGGATCTTAATGAGATGCATCTAAGTATCCCTAGACTGTTTGTTTGTATGTGCGTTTCCTTAGCAACTTCAACCCAGTTAAAGCGCACTTACTCGATGAACTTTTTCAGTCTATGTATCGAGCATTATCTGTATGAAAATAAAAATAATTATAGTAAAACTTAGTCCATTACGTATCACTAATGATTTCCGGTATTGTTTTTCATCCCTTTCAACAGATTGACGTTAAAACGTGCCATCAGTCATCGGCCAAACAAACACAGAACACAGAATGCTGTCGTACGAGTGTTCAAGTCGTCAAGGAATGCAAAAATTGTTCATCCTTTCCTACGATTAATCAGCCCGATTTTAGCTGACTGGTTTCACGCATCACTGTCCATCAGCTGCTACTACTGTCTACTGTAAGCGATACCCGGGCGTGATGACATTCCTAGAGCGGTCTAATGATGTACGACGGCAGTGCTGTGTAGTGTAATACCTTCCGGCACTCAGACAGCCGCTAGATGATCAATCGTTCATTAGTCACTAACCTTTACACTGTCGTCACCCTGTCAAACTGTTGACGAATCCATGGGCAAACTGCGTCCACGAACAAACGGGTTCGATTTTGTAATTGTTTATGTGTGTAAGCCTCTGGAGAGTTACTTTTCTTTAATTACCGGCACTTTGCCCAGAGCTTTTCCCCTGGAGGAAAGGACCCGCTTCCGTTGGTTTTGTTTTGCTCGCTGCCTTGAAGCAAAATTGTGCTGAGTGCATCGAACGCAACTTGCCCGCTTGCAATGATTGATTGACCACCTGTTGCTTGTTGCTGAGCTGAGGTGCACATAAGGAGGCATCACCAGGGGACTCCGTAGGTCCAGCCAGCCAGGGTGACAATTTTATCGATCGTTTTCGAACCGATTAAACCTGGCAACTGGCCGGAATTTGTGCTCTGGACCGACAATTTTATAAAAGAATCGCAATTTCCGTCCACCGCAGCAGCACCCGGCCTCGGCAGTAAGGTTAATTAATTGTCCATCACACGGTATAAACGTGTGCGAACGTCTTGTATACGGCAGCGCCAGCCAAAGTGTCCCGAAAGGTGCTAAAGCGAAGAAAGTCAGCACATGATGATGATGGTGATGCGGACCAGAATTCCACAGCCCACCGCCGACGGTTTTACGGAATTCCTTGAATCGTTCCGGTCGGTACGGTGGTTTTTTGTTCGCACTGTCACCAGTGTTACACTTTGTGTCACCCAACGCCGGGACCTTCTTCGGGCGATGAAGATCAAGTAGCGCCACGCAACAAATCAATGTCTTGCGCTAAGGAGACAGAGATTGACAGGATCTCTCTCACCTTGACTTTGAGCTGCTGCTTTTTCCTGCTTTCCTGTTTCGAGCAATCAGCAAGCAATTAAGATCGACTTTTCATCCGATCGAGGCCGACCGACTAATCGATCGATTACCGTGCAACAGGTTTTCGAAAACTGCCCTCTTCCACAAAACACATTTCTATAAGTTCAACCGTGCTTACCTGTTCGTGCTTCTTGAGATAGCCGAGCCGCGGGAACGTCTTCTCACAGAACTGACAGTGGTAGGTACTGTTGAGGCCCTTACTGTTGCTTCCATGATTGTTGTTGTTAGTATTGTTGTGATTGTGACTGCTGCTATTATTGTTCAGCTGATGGTGGTGATGTTTAAGTGTCGATTTGCCACCTTCCTTGGTCGACGAAGAATGACCACCACCACCCGCTCCGGTTCGCCGATGATGCAGGTGGTGATGGCGTGGATGCATGTGATGATTGCTTCCCTGTCGGAACGGTTTCTCATCGGTTGATCCCAGCGCCAGCAGGGAACCATCATTTGTGTCGTTTGTGATCGAATTGGGCGTTGTCATCCCGTCCGAAATCGAGGGCGAAAAGCTGGATGATGTGTGCGATGAGTAGAGTTCTGTGGAAAAAGGGACCAACAGTGATTGATTAACGCTTACGCATGTGAAGACTTCATTAGAGTTAATTCAGGAACGAAAATGTTAAAGAAAGCCCTCCAATGTCTTAAAATGTTATCAATCACAATTTGGACGAGCATCGTTATCTATTACACACGCATGAATTTACATGTTCTGTTTCTGTTGAGAGTCAACAGCACTAGAAAACAAAACAAACGGTGAGATAATAAATTCAATCTCCCACCTTATCTGCCTGAAGAAGATATCTCATGATGTAAAGGGGGGAAAAAGGCGCAAAACGGGAACCAGTAACAGGTTGGTTGGTTGTTTGGTTGAGGTTGAGTTTATGGCACCAATTTTTCCTTGTTTCGCGCCCTATTACACGGTTGTATTTTCTTTCGTCCCTAATTTGTGATGCCATTACCAAATGATATCCATCCCCATCAACCAAATCTAACCATCCATCCATCCCTTTAGTCATTCGTTTTCGTTATTTGGAAGTTTGTTTTTCGCGTGCCTCCGGCATCCGTAGGTGTCTTCTGTTTATGGCAAATCAGGAGAGAAATTTAAATTTATGATCACGTTACCTGTTGATGTGTGTACTCGCACGTAACAAGGACATTGATGGGCTGATTTTAAAAGGTTTAGTTAGCGTGGCTTCTTACTCGGAGGCTTTTAAATATGGGTGAAATAGAGACCAGGACACGTACCAGTTTGAGTTCACAAGAGTAACCTAATGTTTTCGCTATAAAGTACAGGTCTTGTGGTACAAAAACAAGTGTACATAAGGAATGTATAAAACTGTGCCTCTTATGTGTGGCGATTAGAGGTGTTATTTGCTTAATGCATATTTGTTGTAGTGTATCAAGGGTTTAAGAGGCTCATGCCGAACAGGATCTCTAGGTCTAGCTCGTTAATGTAGTTTGAATATGTTTCGAATCGTATCCCTTTTTAACAAGGTTCGACCAGAACTCTAGAAGACAAGATTTCTTCGGCCATTGATAGCCATATATCAGTCGAAGATCCAAGATGAGTGTTGAGCTGAATTACCTTACATCAACCCTTGGCAGCACCTAAAACAAAAGTCTCCAACAATTCTTTTAAGTGCCAAGTACACAACAATTATTTGCTTCCTGTCTTCGGAGAATTAATCTTAAGTAACTCTCCTTCACCTCCCTTAATTTTCCACTCAACCCACCCACCCAATGCTATTATCACTTAATTGTGTCACTTTCCGACGCCAATATAGAAAAAAAGGCTGTGCCAATTGTGCCCGGTAACGTCAAAGCGTATCCCGGTCGGTTTGTGTCAATTAAAGCGAGCTCATTTCCATGCGCCCAAAGACACAACGACAGCAAATGGGGGAAGATGATAACCTCGGAAGTGTGAGGTTAAGTGTGTGATTCCATTTCCGCACATTAAGATCAATTAGAGGGTGTCGGGTGATAAAAAGAGGGTGCGATACGAGATGTGTTTTAATTAAAAATTAAAATTTGTTCAAACATTTTCGCTCATAAAATCTGCTTGTTTTATCTAAATATATTGAGGTGTATTGTTTACATTTGATGAAAAAAAAAATGTTTACAATGTCAAAAAGTGACAGATAAAAGGAAACTGCAGCAAAATCCAAGCATCCTATGTGTTTCTGTGTCCCATGTTCAAGTCTTCCATCACTACTCATGCAGTAACTACGACGCAGTAGTAGGCGCTGCTGATGACTTGAGAATGTCGCCCTCCTTTTGCGCAGGCAAATGAATTAATGAAAATCGCTTCTAATTTAATTGCCTTGCATGCGCGTTGTCATGTGTCCGCGGCACGTCACGCTTTGCGCCAGCTGGTATTAAAACCGCCCGGATTCGTTAATCCGCCGGCACCGAAAGGTCAACAGGGTATATCCGGTTGTGGTTGGCACTTCATTAGCTAGCTCCCTTCAATTATCCCCCTTCTTCCCAGCCCCGGTCTCTCTCTCCAACACCAACACCAGTTGACCAGTTGGATACACCATTTCCGGTAGTGTACGACGATCCCAATGCTGACCCGCTACTACTAGTGGTGTGTGTGTTTGTGTATGCAAAAGATGAGACGATAAATCGTCTTTAATCTTGATATCAAAACCTTAATGTCATAATTGCTCGCGTTTGTGCGCGAGTGTCCGTATGTGTGTGTGCGGACCGAAACCTTCAGTCGGACTTATCAATTGGTTCATTTCCCTGTGCCGGAGAAGCGAGACCATAAGATCCGGCTCCTTAGTTCTCCAACGCGAGACCGATCATTTTGAGCAAAGGAGATCAGTTGATGATATCAGTTGCGGGTGTCCGGTGGCCATCTGGTTCGGGCCCGGCGCATGGTGACAGCAAAACGCAGCTTTTTTCTTTTTCCATTTTTAATTGAAACTTCCTTTCGCGTGCTCGCCACCAACTCGACTGAGGGTAATTACAGAGCACGGGGGGATTGACAGTGATGACAGTTTTTTATTTAAATTTTTAGATCTGGCCAGCGCGTCGGGAGGGCCCCGGTGGTCGTGCCCGCGTTATTAAAGACGTGTGGCGTTTGGTGTAAATGAATCTCCTCCGGCTACGGTTAATAAAGCTTAACTGATTTATGGGAGTTGGATGTTGGCTGTTGTTGGATGCTTTTTTGTGTGGCCAAAAGTTTACCAGTTGCAATCAACAACAGAAGAGATTTGTGTGTCTTCTGGTGGTGAGGGATTGGTGTTTTTTTATGACTTCATTACTAAAAGTTAAGAAGAGTTTCGTTTTGTGTAAAAATAATATATCTCATAATTACTGAAGTAACTATCTTGCGAGTGAGCTTAACTATCTGACATTATTCTTTAACAATTTGACTGCCAAGCAATCCATGTTTTTGGGTAATTATTTTAATTCCTTGTTTACCTCGTTTTCTTATCTTTTTATGATCCTTTTTTGTATTTATCTATTTTCTCATATAGCGGCTTGTGAACACTGGAGCATAAACTTGTAGTATTGCTCCAAATTGCCTTTTTTTATTGAAGAAAAAACTACGAGTTCCAGTTAAAAAGGTGTGTATTACATCAATTACGTTTTTATACCTTTTTTATCAGTAAACTACTTTAGTAATCTTCAGCAAGTCACAATTTCTTCGAAGCTGAAGCAATTTAGTACAAAGAGAAGCCTTTGTTTTTGCTCTTTACATTGTACATTTAGGTAAGACTTTCATGACTTTCAATCATTTAAGGATGTCCAAGGATGGAAGTTAAGTCATTTGTCTCACGAAATTACAGCTTTATTGAAAGCAATCCTTATTAAAAATCTTTCTTAAAAGTGCAACAACTCGCAAAGGAAACTCTCAATTTTCCTGTCTTTTGATTTATAAGGAACATAGAGTGAGAAGATTGGAAAATCGTTAGGAGAGTGTCATCAGAAACACAATAAAATTGTGCATAACTATTGGCTTTTATTGAGTTTGTTTGTAAGCCATTTAAAGCACTACAAACAGTCGAAATCTTTTACCAAACCTGAGAACTCACACAGTAAACCTAATCCTTGTGAAATGCGTCTCACAATAGAGCACAAGTTACGTTAAATCACTTCAAGGTGATTTTTGGAGTCCAACGATAAGCTCCCTCGCTAAGCTATGGTCGAGGTCTACTTACTATGCAATAGGAAAATGCAATCCAATCGTGTATGAAACCACAAAGCGGATTGTTTGCCTCTTTTTCTGTATACGGAACAAGTTTAGAAGATAACAAGTAAAATGGAGACACAAGAAAATATGAAATAGAACGGCTTTTTATATTTATCCCAGTAACAAATACTTTATGAAATAGCAATTCGTACTTCAAATCGTTTCTAGAATTAATGTAAAATGTATTATTTTTCATTTTAGATCATAAAAAGTCGTGGCATCTTCCAAAACAAGTCCAAAACAAGCGATTTAGGTGGCTAAGCGCCTGGTAAGTATGCAATTTAATATTTTAATTTTGATATGGATCCTGCTCTTCTAAAGCGTTACTGGTTAAATAGAATCATATTGCATCTTGCTTGATTGAGGGTAAAAAGCAAGCTCACACACACACACCGAGTGTTGTGTATCAACACATGCAAATTCCGCTGTGTAAGCTGAGCCGTAGCAACGATGCATCATCAAGGCGGCGCCGGGAATATTTTGTTCCTACGCAGCTCCACTCTCTACACGATCGTAGACATTCGATCGGTGATATTGCTTTGCCTTTGTTCACGAATTCCTCTAGCGAATTGATGTGTGAGTGTGATGAACACTTGCCGACACACTTTTAATGTGTCAAAGTCTGTGTGGCACTAGCTCGATTCATGTCGGGGAGGGGAAGAATCGAATTACAAGCGATAAGTAAGAGATAAAGCGCTTGTGTGCTGGAATGCATTCAAATGTTTCGTTTTAAAGATAAAATTCAGTTTAAATTCATTTAATAGTGTTTCGGTAATTTCAAACCGGGCATTGAAGTCTCTCTCTCAGTTTAACGAGGACTAACGTTTTGTCATATGGCCTACCTTGACCGAGGGAAAACTCTTTCACACCACCCATTAGTGCACCGGGCGCAATCATGCTGGCACCTGCCTGCGTCGTACTTTGCTGGATTTTCTCAATCAATGTTTCCAACCGCGTACTAGGGCCACGGTAAAGCATCTTCAGGGCCATCGCAAAGGGCACGCAACACACACAAAACGGAACGATAATACACTGGCAAAACGCACCAAAACACAGTCGTAACAAACTGACACCGTACACTTTAACATTTTCTTTAAGTTAAAATAAGTAAACGAACGGTACAACAGCGAAGGAATTGGTAATTGGTAGAGTAAAAATTTCACTATCAAAAAAACACGTACACAAACACTTTAAAGATAGATAACAGAAACGCACACACACACACACATACGATGGAAGCAAATTAAGGACACTCGGAGGTTTAAAAATTTCTTGTTTCACTTAAATTTTGATTATCGAGCTCTCCATGTGGACACGAACGTTGCTTGTACGGAAACGCATTGAAGTCACTGGGTGCTGTTCACCTTTACACACACACACACACACACACGCTCACCCGGACACCCGGGGAAGATCCTTCTAGCTGTTTGGGGCTGCCCGAAAGCTCGGTTAACGCGGCGCGAGACCGAAAGCTAAGCTACATCATCACCTAAACCTTGCCGAAAGGTGAATGAGAGCCCTGTTGGGACGCGAACGCCACCAAAGCAACACAGAACCGGCGCATCGACACACGAATGCCCCGGTACGAGCCCGGCCCCGAGCTCGCCCATACCGATTCGTTCGATGCGTGTGCCGTGGCGAGAGCAAGAGCGAACGAGCAAGCAAGCAAGCGAGCGCGCACACACATTGTACACGAGCACCGAGCGGAAGATCTCCCAAACCGAGCGGACGCCATTGTGTGTGCTTGTGTGTAGCCGAGAGGGTTAAAAACTGGGCGTACGGGGCGTTGTTGGTTTAAGTAAACGGGGGTTTCGGGCGCTCGGTTCGATTTGGAGTGCCACCAGACCCGAATGCGCGCTTAT
The DNA here is from genome assembly GCA_002091835.1 of Anopheles maculatus. Classification (NCBI taxonomy): domain Eukaryota; kingdom Metazoa; phylum Arthropoda; class Insecta; order Diptera; family Culicidae; genus Anopheles; species Anopheles maculatus. The sequence goes on along the minus strand of KZ061573.1, from coordinate 68,036 downwards.
GTACGGCCGAAACCCCAACAACACAAACCAAATACAAACGAAACAACACCCAATGGCGGCCGCTTCCGGGCGTGAGTGGTGCCCACAACAGTGTGCGCGTTGGAGCAAATCGTTCGTCCTGTTTTCACCTGACAAATTGGACGGAGGCTGCATTTTGGACCGGAATGTTTGGGAACGATCGTCAAGGGTCTGTTTTGGCTTTTTATCAGGGTGCATTGGGATGAATACTTGAAGATGTAAAAGACTCTTAAAAATATAATAAAATGCAAAATTAAGTATAAGAACAAATTAAAATGGACAAAAAAAAACGAGGGAAGAACGAAATATTGCGTCAAGAAAACCTTAAAAACAAGGAAACAGTAAGAAACGCATCACAAAACAGGATGTCCATTCAGATTGCTTCGAAAGGAAGGACACCCCAGCTTCCAAAGGATCACCAAATTCAGCCATTTTTCCCCCGCGTGAATGCGTATCAGATTCACCGCACCGGTAGCCCATCCCAAAGCAACACACAACACAAAACAAAGCAAAGTTTAAAGCAAAAAAAGGCTTAATTGTTGGCTGGGGCGAAGCTTCATTTCAACATTTCAACGAAGAGGGTTATCCCTAGCCACAGCGTTAGGATCCGTTTTTTTTTTGGATCGTTTTGTGAACGAACGCGGATTGAATTTCTGCCGACAGATTGCATATGTTTTGCGTAAACGGATTTGTCTGGCAAACTGGAAACGAATTAAATCTTTAAACGAAGTCCCACATTACAGCCATTTTGGATTTGGTGTGAGTTCCTTCTTTTTTATGTCTAATTTTTTATGGTTTTGGTTAAAGATTTCACAACGAAATACAGCCGGAAATAGAGTTGGTAAACGGGATACGAAGCTCTCCAATCTTTTCACAAAAAAACACCGAAAAATTAGCAAAAGAGGATTTGCAAAACTATGGCTTTTTAGGAGATTTTTGGTTCCACTACCGCCACTATTGTCGGAACTAGTAATTTCATAAGTTGCGAAATGACCAATTTATCCCTAAGCTCTCATTTTTCTATAGTTCGTCTTGTCAGCAATATAAATTCCGATACAAACACACAACGCTTTGCACCAAGAACTCTTTTAAAACATCTTCCAGATATACAGTCTTTAACATTAAAGATCCTTTAGAATTTAAGAAGTTTATAAGGCTTCTAAGGACCCAAAATTACTCCAAATGTTATCTACGTTTATCACTAAAACTAGAGCTTCTGTCTTTCCGAATGCTATCACGTGCTTGTTGTTATAGACTTCAGAGGCTTCTGCTACAATATTCGCCCAACCTGTACAATACAATAATAGACTCTAGAGTGCTAGAGAAAAACAAATCTTTAGGGTCAAAAGTTCATTTTGGGTTCGTTTTGATGTGTTACTTGGGGCTTCACCAAAGCAATGCACCAAAGCAGAGAATTTGAACTTAAATCGGGAAAGAACATACCAAAATATTGATATAATGTCTTGATAATCTCAGAATACATTTTGACACCAACTTCAAAACAAGCAACAACTTGACACAAGCTGGGTGTTTTTGGATTAAAACTTAAACATCATCGTGAACATCCGCATCCAAGATTTCGTGTAATAAGACCGTCTTCTAGAGACCTTTCATTCCAATAAACTGTGACCAAGTGATATCGCACTCCCTTCACAATATCTTCTTTAGCACACATTTCTACAACTTTGGAACAAAACAAGTCAAATACTCTGACACAGTTCTTATGAGTGAGCATCAAACAAATCCATTATTGCAATAGGTACGTTTTTGGAAGTCTTTAGTGCTCTATCATGTCGGTTTAAGGGTCTGTTTTAGGAGTTATGAGCTCGAATTGAAGTACTTTTCTAGTACCATAAATTAGATCCACATTTTTAAGGCCACAATGTTCAATAATTAACCTGCCGTAATATTTGTCTGGTTTGCAGATCTATCACCCTTAAGATGTGGAACTAATATGCGACGAAAATCGCTTTCTGCGGGTCGCTAATACCATTAGACAATACAATTATACTGTCAAAGGTACTAAAAATAGTAAAATGCTACATTGTTTCCAAAGATCACTTCTCGCTACAACGTTCGAACTTTGCTCATCTCATCGAGTTGATCGAGTTGAAGTTAAAAATTAAACATGAAGCTGTACTTGTTGCAAAGTTACCAACAAGTTTGCTTACGACCTAAACCACAAAATTCCACCATTTTCCACACAATCAAGTGCGCTTTTCGAAATGAAAAATCAATATCCAAAACCTCTAAACAAATCACACACACAAAAAAAGGCGATGTCTCTCTGCCAGCTAAGCTACAGGGCACCACAAATTATTACCCAAAACCAAAGCTGTCCATCTCCCAGGCATTTGGATTGTCGGTGTTGGTCGTTGCCACACGGCACAGCTAAACCCTATTCCGCCTTTTTGTTCCTTCACCGGGGGGCTGTGATTTTTGGCGAAACGAAATGAAATATTCATAAACCTCCCGGCCCATGTACACATAAATATGTCAACAAGGGATGCGCTGTGATGGGGAATCCCGGTACCGAAAACTCTTCTGACTTCTACCTACCCACACGCTGTGATTGCGCCGTGTGGCTGTTACGAATTTGCAAAACCACTTTTCATGTGCGCCACGGATATATCCCCCTTTGGTGATGGACAGCCACTTTCCGTACCGACCAGCCGGATGCAGTTCCGACGATCGAAGTTGGAGTGTCTGTTTGTGTGCAGTGTGAGGAAATATATTCGGTAGTTACAAAATTTTCCCATTTGTATCGCAACGTACAATCTGTAGAGTGGTTTTCCCTGCTTTTTTACTAGTTTTGTCCCCAAAAATCCTGCTGCATCTGTGTATGTGTAGCGAAAAAGGGGAATCAATTTATGGTTTTTCGTATATTGAAATTTCAATTAACATTCTCCCTCCCATATGCGGATTGGGAACACAGGAACAGTGGGCAAGAAATTGGAGTAAATGTACTTTGTGTGTTGTTCTTTGCCGGTGGACTATAGCTGATAGGTGATACACATTTGAAGAATTTAATGTTTTGCTTTAATGCACAATGTTTAACAGACTACTTGAACATCAAAATTAGCATATTAATGGACACAAAATTGTGCTTCAAAATGACTGGTTCTCTAATTAATAAGCTCTAGAAGAGTTATTGGAAGTTCGACTGGAACATGCGTTTGCGAAACGTCAATTGATCCGTAACGCAGCCGCTTTTCTGGACCTTAATTATGCAAATCAACTGTGTCCCGCACGCATCCCGCAACGCTGTCAATCGATTAGCGCAAAATGTTGACCTCCCCTAATGAACGCAACAATGGCAAACGGTGAGTTCACGGTAGGAAAAGCTACAGTAAATGTTAAGCTTTTTTTTGTTGGTTTTTGGTCGACCTGTTTGCGCGATTTGCAACGAAATTGACACCGAACACGGGGCACGGTTGACATTTGTGTTTTTTGTTTTTGTTTTTTTTTTGGGGGAAAAACAGAAATTTGCATTTTGTTACTATTTTTCCTTTTTTTTAAGGTAAAAAAGAAAAAAAAACATACGAGACTACGAGTGTGCGCGCCATCACACACACTGAAACTCCACCCAGCAACGATGAGCAGCGTCAACTGCTCGAATGTTTTAGCCACGCCCATGTTACGCTCTCTCACGCGTGTCACATACAAAAACTGCTCGACAGAAGCATTTTCGGTGAGCAAATGCCAGAAAAGGACTCATTCCGGAGCTTATTTACTTCGGGGCGTTATTTACCTTCAGCTTCTGTTTATGGACAATCAACATGTGGTTGTTTTTGGGCCGATGGTGAGTGCCTGCTTTGGGGGGTTTCGAGCGATATCTCTCCCCTTGCTGTGTCTCTCGCACCGATCGTCGAGTTGTTTCGTATTTGCGAGGAAATCTTTTTTCTGCGTGATCCGTAACCGTAACTTCTGGTGCAGTTGGTCCATTATTCGGGCTAATTTGTGGGCATACACCCCTTTAAGAGAGTGGCAGGATATCCGGACAACGGCGTTTCTTGCTCTAAAACCCACAATAATGCGACCTGGCCCGGATCATCCGTTGAGCGGATATTTAGCCCTATAAATTAACATCCTTCTACCGGTGTTTTAGTCTCGCCTTGTCTCTCTCTCACTCTCACACACCTTTTTTTGTCCCATTCCGTGTGTTTAATATTTGTCCCGGGATCTTTATCTCGCCAACCCGGTACGAAGTTCGCGTTAGGGACGCCCGGGCGCAATTGTTTTTGTTGGTCAGGAGGAAATTGGCGAAAACACACAATAAAGACCCTGCGAAAAAAGACAAAAGGCGGCGTCGTAGGAAGGTGGGTGGAGATTTTATCGGAACCGGAAAAGGCCATCCATTTGCAGGGATTGAGCCAGCTTCCGAGTGCCTCTGCTACACTGCTTGTACTCGATGCAATATTACGCGTCGATCGCATGTGAAGATAGCATTTGCACTAAAGGTTGATGGCTTTTTAAGCAAAACGCTTGTCCAGCTGAGCGAGTCCCATAAGCAGCGGACGATCACTTAATCCCAATGCACCTCAATCCAGCTGCTGCGTTCCGGAAGAATTCAGATTCTGTGTGCAATTTTCTGTTTTCGGTTTGTCCCGCAACGTGAGATATTAATCGCATTAAAACCAGCCACCGGCGATCGGGTTACGCATGCTAAGAGGCAACCAGAATTGTGTGAGACACATATTTCACGGGCAGATATGATCCCAAAAATTGTTTCGCGTTCCGAAGGCAATTCTTGTGCAGCGCTCGAATCGTCTCGAAACGTCGTCATCTTAACTCTTCCGGACGTCTCATTTACGACAACACGGCCGGCGAATGATCACATTTTTACTCCGCAACACTTAAAGTACAATTTATTCGCAAACGTG
>KZ061573.1:0-58669 GCA_002091835.1 Anopheles maculatus | reverse complement strand
ACATCAAAATTAGCATATTAATGGACACAAAATTGTGCTTCAAAATGACTGGTTCTCTAATTAATAAGCTCTAGAAGAGTTATTGGAAGTTCGACTGGAACATGCGTTTGCGAAACGTCAATTGATCCGTAACGCAGCCGCTTTTCTGGACCTTAATTATGCAAATCAACTGTGTCCCGCACGCATCCCGCAACGCTGTCAATCGATTAGCGCAAAATGTTGACCTCCCCTAATGAACGCAACAATGGCAAACGGTGAGTTCACGGTAGGAAAAGCTACAGTAAATGTTAAGCTTTTTTTTGTTGGTTTTTGGTCGACCTGTTTGCGCGATTTGCAGCGAAATTGACACCGAACACGGGGCACGGTTGACATTTGTGTTTTTTGTTTTTGTTTTTTTTTTGGGGGAAAAACAGAAATTTGCATTTTGTTACTATTTTTCCTTTTTTTTAAGGTAAAAAAGAAAAAAAAACATACGAGACTACGAGTGTGCGCGCCATCACACACACTGAAACTCCACCCAGCAACGATGAGCAGCGTCAACTGCTCGAATGTTTTAGCCCCGCCCATGTTACGGCCCATGTTACGCTCTCTCACGCGTGTCACATACAAAAACTGCTCGACAGAAGCATTTTCGGTGAGCAAATGCCAGAAAAGGACTCATTCCGGAGCTTATTTACTTCGGGGCGTTATTTACCTTCAGCTTCTGTTTATGGACAATCAACATGTGGTTGTTTTTGGGCCGATGGTGAGTGCCTGCTTTGGGGGGTTTCGAGCGATATCTCTCCCCTTGCTGTGTCTCTCGCACCGATCGTCGAGTTGTTTCGTATTTGCGAGGAAATCTTTTTTCTGCGTGATCCGTAACCGTAACTTCTGGTGCAGTTGGTCCATTATTCGGGCTAATTTGTGGGCATACACCCCTTTAAGAGAGTGGCAGGATATCCGGACAACGGCGTTTCTTGCTCTAAAACCCACAATAATGCGACCTGGCCCGGATCGACCGTTGGGCGGATATTTAGCCCTATAAATTAACATCCTTCTACCGGTGTTTTAGTCTCGCCTTGTCTCTCTCTCACTCTCACACACCTTTTTTTGTCCCATTCCGTGTGTTTAATATTTGTCCCGGGATCTTTATCTCGCCAACCCGGTACGAAGTTCGCGTTAGGGACGCCCGGGCGCAATTGTTTTTGTTGGTCAGGAGGAAATTGGCGAAAACACACAATAAAGACCCTGCGAAAAAAGACAAAAGGCAGCGTCGTAGGAAGGTGGGTGGAGATGTTATCGGAACCGGAAAAGGCCATCCATTTGCAGGGATTGCGCCAGCTTCCGAGTGCCTCTGCTACACTGCTTGTACTCGATGCAATATTTAGCTTCGATTGCATGTGAAGATAGCATTTGCACTAAAGGTTGATGGCTTTTTAAGCAAAACGCTTGTCCAGCTGAGCGAGTCCCATAAGCAGCGGACGATCACTTAATCCCAATGCACCTCAATCCAGCTGCTGCGTTCCGGAAGAATTCAGATTCTGTGTGCAATTTTCTGTTTTCGGTTTGTCCCGCAACGTGAGATATTAATCGCATTGCTTCAAAAACTCACGCATGATTAACGCATTAAAACAAGCCACCGGCGATCGGGCTACGCATGCTAAGAGGCAACCAGAGTTGTGTGAGACACATATTTCACGGGCAGATATGATCCCAAAAATTGTTTCGCGTTCCGAAGGCAATTCTTGTGCAGCGCTCGAATCGTCTCGAAACGTCGTCATCTTAACTCTTCCGGACGTCTCATTTACGACAACACGGCCGGCGAATGATCACATTTTTACTCCGCAACACTTAAAGTACAATTTATTCGCAAACGTGTTTGAGATTTGTTCGTGCCGATGGAAGGCACTCTAAAGACGGACGGACGGACAGATATTTGGAGACTTAAAATCTACCAACAAAAAAAAAGGGATCGTTTTCTTTGCTTAATCAGAATAGAAGAATCAGCTTTACAACGCTTCCTCTAAGTATCGTTAATTCATTCCACACTGTCCCAATTTAAGACAATAAATGGGACACAATTAAGGCAGGTTTGTGTTTCTACTCCTCCGAAGCGCCACACCGTGATTGACTTCTGTCATCCCTTCTGTTTCCTTGGCGTCCTTGGATGATTAGAGAATAATTACCTTTCCCGAGGGAATAGGTGAGCTACACGACACTTGGTGTCCATCCAAGCAACCAATACGATCAGGACTCTCGGCCGAAACCTCGTTGTTGACGAATTACGAGTGACATTGGCCAGGAACATCATTAATCACCCAATGGCATCCGTGCAGATTAACATCTTTCTCGGACTGGCAAGTTTGTCCTAACTTACCCCGAAGGGAGAATCGTCCATGCGTCTCCTGCTGGGCGCTTCGTACAGTAAACTATCCTGGTCCGGTGGTCGACAGTAAATCGGAACACCAATGACTTATTTTTATCCTTAAAAAGCGCGTTTTTTTTAGGTGAGGATAAATAAATAACCAAACATTCATCCTGTCCATCGGAATCGTTGCTCACGCTAGGCGACAACAATCCGTCCGAAATCAATCACAAAAACCCATTTTTTCCCTTCTTTTTCTCTGTCTACGACTGTCCCCAGACCTGTCAGTCAAATGGATTGGTGGGCAAAAGCAGCCCTTTTTTCCAGCCTGCACTGTGACAGTGTTGACAGCGAGTGGGTCAAAACACTTTAACCCAAAAGCCGTGTTTTTGGACGCCGTGTCTCTCTCGCCCTTTTTCGCTGTGGATTTGGATGTGTTTAAATCCTTCCAACTTTCAGACTGCCAAAGGTTGGTGTGGTTGATTTGATGTGATGGGTCACCCTATGGTTTGTGAATAATTAATATATCAGACGTAAAAATAACGTTGAGTTCCACAGAAACAGATTGATTTTTTAATATAAAAATAAAAAAATATAATATATAAACAAGGACAATAAATGAATTGAAAAGATTAAAAAATTGATACAACATAGTAAAAATGAAGAAAAAAAATATTTAAACAAACAAGAGACTCAAGAAAGCGGAATTAAATATCATATAAAATATAAAAAATAGGAAATAAAGTAGAAAGAATATAAAAATAAGCTAAAAACAGAGCAAAATAACGTGCATACACTAAAATAAAACAAAACAGCAATTAATCAAAAATAAAGAATAATACAATAAAGTATAATTAAAACCGAAGAGATGAAAAGTAATTTAAAACATAAATAAATAGAAAACAGTGTCGTGAATCATAACTCAAAGACAATAACAACCATACATAGAATTTTTGTTGTAAGGAAATGTCATCTTATCTTAAGTGGATTAGAACGCATTATGTCGCGCTTATTGATGCATTTTGGGAAAGATGAAGAACAGGAAATGAGAAATAACGTGATAATACGCAAACACAAACAGGAAGATCCTAATATCTATCGATTATAGAGTAGAAAAGACGAACTTGTAGGAAGAGATAAAAAACTAGTTCTAAACAAACTTGTAAAGTCAATAAAATTACAAACAAAAAGCATCAAATAAAACGATTAAAAGTTCACAGGAAGTGGTGTTACAAAGGAAGAAAAAGGAAGCACCACATTGTAAAAGCACCGGGCTGGTGATAGGATCCGGTAACGTTCTAGCGGAAAAGCGATTCATTACAATTCGCCACACTCGGAGATCGATTGCTCGGAGAGAGAAAACAACAACGAAACGAAAGAACGAAGTAAAAAAGGTTCGGCTCCGTACTTGGGAACACACATCTGTACAGGTGCGCTAGGCAGTGTACCAGAAACAAAAGCTTCAGAGCGGTTTTAAAAGGTTGTCTTGAGGTTGCTGACGGTTCTATTGGTGAGTAGACAAGAAACAGAACAATTCATTCATGAGCTTTTTCTTCCTTTCGTAGAGGTGTAGAGTTCTTTCGCCGACGACGAAGCGAAGCTGCAATAAATGAAGGTGGAAAGCGAAGGAATTAAAACTGCTCCACTCCACACAAACACACACACACACACCAGTTCGCGCAGCGTGAGGACCACTCCGGGTGATGATGAATCAATTAATCCACTACAAATCGATAGTTTGGTTTGATGTTTTGGATTAAACACACACACACACGTGTCGAGGAAGACGAGAACGGGAAGTGTTGATCGTCTTAAAAAAAGAAAAACTTTAAGAGGTTTTAACACCATTGTTAGGGCTAGACCCTCTTGAAGTCAACGAGCGTCTAGTACAACCGGAAGTGGTCGAAGATTGTAAGCGGCTAATCGGAATCGGGATCGGGTTAAAGTTTTCTCACGTGGAGATTTATTTGGAGAGGAGCGTAACAAAGTCCCGGCCCGTCTAAACGAGTTCTGTTTTGACACGCTGCTCATCACACCTGCTTCCGAATATTCCGGCGTAACAAGGGTGTGAACAAGTGGTGGTCAAAGGTGAAGCGATGGACCGCGGTTATCCTTTCTTGAATGTTTCCTGTTTTGTTGTGTTCCCAAGGAAATGGTTTCTTTAGAGAGGATTAGTCACTGCTGAACAAGTTATTTCAAATAGTTTGTTTGGTATGTAATATGAAAACTGCTGCTAAGTGATTGCAAATGAATAGCGTAATACATAAGTAATAAGGCTTCAGGATAATATGTAACTAGAGTGTATAAATGTCCCTGTGTATGAGTGTATGAATGTATAAATGGGGTACACTCGACTGAAACGCGTGGCCGATAGGATTGGATTGAGGATCAATGCGACGAAGACAAAGTACCTGCTTGCCGGAGGCTCTGACCGTGATAGAGCACGACTCGGAAGCAGAGTATTAGTTGACGGCGACGATCTCGAGGTAGTAGAGGAGTTTTGATACCTTGGCACGATCGTAACTTCGGACAACAACGTAAGCAGCGAAATCCGAAGGCGCATTGTTCAGGGGAATCGTGCCTACTACGGACTCCACAAACTCCTGAGATCCAGAAGACTCCAACAACGCAATAAATGCGCCATATATCGCACTCTGATACAGCCGAGAGGAGAACAGCGAGCTGGATTAAGTGGAGTCAGACCAGCGGGAGATCGGATGCAGCCGGGGGTGGAGGAGTGCAGCCATGGACCGAGTTTCCTGGAAACGAATTGGATGCCAGACCCTGTCTAATAGACGTGCTTCCTAGGAGCAGGCCAGGAAAGAAGAAGAAGAAGTGTATAAGTGTCCCCAAAATTTGTGTTTCCTTTCCCAAAATCCTTTAAATTACAAAGAGTTATTGGGAAAACTTTAACTGTTTCCGGATCACTTAACCTTGAATCTCTAGAAACCTTTGGAACTCTAGCTATAAAGCAGTTTATACACACTGACTGAGTGAAATTAAGTGCTTTGCTTGTAATATCATCTGAGAACGTTCCATGCGATTGTATTCGGATATCAGGTCCTACTGATGTCTTATCAGACTTCGACGTTGCCAAAAATCTTTTCATTTTTATGAAATCATCTGGAATGCCGCTTAGACCGTATATCGGAGGACCGGACAAAAAAAATAGGACCACCTTCAATTGTATCAAACATAAACATTGAGGTTATGATTGCGAATCTTAACGAATTTAGTTAGTTCTTTCTTTTCTAAATCTTTGAAGAAGATTTTGTGAAAACGATCTTAATATTTGATCAATTAAGGAATCAATTCTGACAATCTTTAAGAGAGACCATAAAACCATAAAAAAGATTATATTGTCATGAGATGCTGTTGACGTTTTTAGCCCCAAACTTTGCTATGTTAAGGTGGTCTTATTATATTGTCCACCATTTTTCGTTCGTACTGCAGTATAAAAGAAGTGCAAAAAAAGCATGTAAAACTAGAACATAAATTGCAATGCAAAAAAAAAAGGACATGCTACCGGTTCTTGTTAAACAAACTGCTCAGGCTTTCCCCTATGAGACGCGTGTTTCGTCGAACTATTGTTTTCAACCCGCGTTGCCCTTTTGAAGCCTTTTGCAAAACAAATGAGCAAACTTTTGGTCAGTTTACCGTTTTCTCTTACCAGAAGAACCACCACCATACTGCTGTTGACCTTTTATATTATTTGGCAAAAAAAAAAGGAAAAACTTCACCAAAAAACCAAAGTAATGATGGCGAACGGTAAGAGCGAACGGTACCCGGGAAGACTTGTGCAGCAAAGATTAACGTTTCGCCCGCGAGGTCAAACAATGGTACCAGATAAATTTAAGAAAGCCAAAAATACATCATGCAATCTGTCAAATGCAGTCGTAACGGGAGGACTCCCCCCAAACAACAAAAGAGCAACCCGCTCCACATTGGTTTGGGTTGGATGAAAATTTCCTGACAAGGGAAAGTGGTGAGAGGGGATGAAGAACGAGGGGGAGCAGTGAACGAGTTTTCACGAAACGAAAAATTGTCCCCACCCGCCCCGGGGCATAAGCTATCTTCTCGTTTCACCGATGAACCAGAGATAATGTGGCGTGCCAACGGTGCACAAATGACACGAGCCAACACAGGAATGAGCTCTTGGAATTTCGGCTGAAAGAAGAAGGGAGGAAGAGCGAGGGGGCGAAGGGAGAGAGGGTGTGTCCTTTCTTCTGTGTCGCAGCGCCTGCCCCACAACACCACAAGGGCAACGATTAAGCGAAGCGCGAACCGGGCACAAGGGCACTGACGTGAAGAAATGTCAACGTTTCGATAGCATGATGGCTGGTTGGGCTGTGCGTTTTAATCTGCGCACTTGGCAACACACGGTGCACGGTACAATTATCGCTAGTATTGTTGCACTGAAGAAAAGGGATCACGCCGGCTGATAAATGTGCAATGGGAAGAGATAACGCTGCAGAGGAAAGTCTTTTCTGTACCCTTTTCGCCACTAGAATAAGCTGCGTGAGTTCTTTTCTATAATAATTATAAAAACAACGAACCTTTTAATCACATTTTGCCCTTATAATGTTTTTCTTCAGCAGCGAAACAACGAAAAAAACGGTAACATACCGCATACAGCACGAGTTACATTTCGGGAACCATGAGTGGTACACATCGGTTCAGTTTCCCGCTCATTCTTTCGAGCACAGATTTTCAAACAGTTCAGAAAAGTCATAAACACGCCACCATAAATCGCTGTACGAACGAGGACAACACGAACGCTAGATGAACAACTGTCCTCGAAACAAAACGTGAACCAAACATTGTCCACCGAAAACCGAACAATAATGACCAGTAAAACACACTGATCCGTTGGAGTAGATAGGCAAACCGCGAGGCGCGAGCTGAAGCTGAAGAGAAGCAGAGCAACAACCAACAGCCAAGCACAACATCAAAAGACATCCGGAAGATGTCCGATCTGTACCGGTGCGGGGTTCGTCGCTTTGTGTCGTTCGTTGTAGGACATGTCGTGTGGTGTGCTCCAGTTGTTGATAGCACACGGTTTTTGTGTGTGGTTTTGGCTGGCACGATCGACATTATTGCAAATGTGTGATCTTGATCTCAAGGAGAGAGAGAGAGAAATTTGAGGAACTATTGGAGATTTTGAGTTGTATGAGCTAAATATTATTACAGCTGCATCAGGTTCTAGTTTGCTATAAAGTACGCTATAACGATCAGAATATTAAGAATTTGAAGTTTAAGGATCGTTAACTTTCCTCAAAATTTGCTTCATCGCATCCCCTTTTCGTATTTACAGGGTATGAATGTTTTTCACTAGGTTTGGTTTCCTTGGTTTTATCTTTTACAGTCTCCTGAGATCAAGAAATCGTTACTTTCGGCTCAAATAAACCGCGTAAGGGGAAATATTACGTTTCCACCATCAAAGTAAGCATCGGAAGTTACTGTAGTTGTCAAATCGTGAAAACGTACCTAGTAATTCTTCAAAACATTATATACTTGGCGTGCTCTCTTATGAGAAATTGGTCATGTGCTCGTCTATCTTCTCAAAGCTTACGGTAGGACAAGCCTTTTAAATGCTTCCATCGTTCTAGCTACACTTGCACCAACAAGACAGACAAAGCAAATGTCAATGTTTTCTCCTCGGAAAGCTCAGCGCATCAGCTGCCCACTTTCAGAATCCACGTAGAATCACATCGTGCGTCTGTTACGCCTCTTGTTACGCTACATTAGCGCCTTATTTGTTCCACCCGTGCTGGAGGTCTCTTCTGACTCTTTGATTGATTCCATGGGACAGGTGTGACAGGTCCACCGATCCTGCTGTGTTGGAGTATGCCTGTGTTGGGGACGCAAAGTCACTGCAAACAGTAATAAACCACAAGACACCACACACCTTGTGTGTACCTTCGGGCAGCAACGACATCTTTTGCCTGGTTGTGGTGGGTTGGTGCTCGATTGAAAATGGGTAAAAATGAAGCAGCTGGAAGCATCGCGAACCCCTTCGGGGTTTGGTTCAACGAAATCGATCGATTTGGTGCGATCGGAGAAAATTAAGATTTGTAACGAAACGAAAACCGTACCGGAACGGTACGCGGCAGGGTTCAAGCAAATCATCAGGTAAAGATGTTTCTTCGGGCGGCTTGTTGAATCCAATGTAAGGTAGAACAAGCGGCAGCAGAAGAAGATAATTTAGCCACGCGCACGTGCTCATGGTGTGTCCGTGTGCGAAACGGGTCTGTTCGGTTGGTGGCCTTTGCGGTTCTCGTTCCCGTTTCTACGTGCGTCCTTTGAACTGTGGCGTGCGCAGTACGTAAAGCGACGGCGACGAAATCTAATTCTAATCACGCGCGCCCGCTCTCGTAAGCACTTGTTTTACATCGCAATCGTCATTAAAAGTCGTTACGATGCCATCTTTTTGTCGTTTCAATCGCTATAACGCCAAGGTGAATATTAGTATCAGTTAAAAGGTGTGACTTTGCTTAATAAATATGGAAATTATAGCAAGTTTTGATATGAGTAAGCTCAGCTAGATGGAGAAGACCTGAGGACCAAGAATTTCTAATGGTATTTAACAATAGAAAAATAATTTTCCTACCACAAGACATTCTCTTTTTTCCCTCCCCTACGGGTTGCTTGCCATTTCTAAGCAGTTTATGACTTTGGTGCGCAAAACAACCAACTGGTCCGGTGGGAGTCCTCCACGCGTACCGTCAATATAAATTCTCCATTCACCGACAAACGCGGGCGCAACACACCGTACGTCTAAGGCAGAGTGCATAAAGAAAAACGTCATAATCAACGTGCGGCATCAACCGGGCACAGCAGCAGCAGCAGCACAGCATCAAATACCTGACTTGGGTTCCTGAAACCGGCATCTAGATGAGGATCGCAGTTTTACGGTTATGGTGCACTTTGAATGCAGTTTCCGTTTGGCATGGCCCCGGGCATCTTGGTGGCGCGATGATCGCATTAATAATCCACCCGTTTGTAGGACATTTGTGCAAAAGGGGGCGTCTGTCTCTTTGAGCTGTCCAGATTATCGTAAGTTTTATGGCAAAATTATTGCATTTATTTTGCTTTCACTCTAGAGATTCTTTCTAATCAAACTAATGCACCTTGTTGTCGGTATAAAACTCACCTCAAAGTGTGGTGTTTTTATTGCAATAACCCAAACAACTACAAATGCATTCGATGGACGCTTTACCAAAATTACGGCGAAAGAAACACGGAACCCCCGTGCCTAATGCGCTGCGCTCTGTACGCGATTTATGCAACGACCCAGCTCGTCCCATTATTCGTACCAGCGCAGTGTGCATAAAATCTGAACCACATAAATCAACACGAAAAACACGTCAACGTCAGTACGCGCTTGGCATCAAACGCGGTAACGATACCGACCAAAGCTTCGTCCGTAGTTACGCGCGTAAGCGACGAACCGGTGGCAAATGTGCGACTGTCGCCCAACAGTTCTGGTGCCGCACCAGTCTAACAAATCATCACTCATAAATAAAATCCCCTTTTGCTTAAGCAGAGCACGAGTGAGAGAGAGAAGGAGAGAAAAGGATTTCGCGTCTGTGGATAAAGATGTAACTGGCTTTACCACGAACTCTTGGAAGGGAACGACCTATACCGACTCCCCTGGTCAGGGGTGATTGGGGTTGCGGGATCAAACGAACATCTTTGTACGGCCACCACCAGGGTGAACTTGGGCTGGAGATGGAGAAAACTCAGATTAGTGTGATGCAATTGCTTCGTTTTGTGAAGATTCGTTTTTAGAAGGAAGAATTTAAGCGACCGACAGGAGACGAACGCGCTGGAGACTGTAGTTCTGATGCTCTTTAAGGTTTGTATCGTTACCATTAATTAAATTTATTTTGTTTATTTTTATGATTATTTTCGACTAATTGTTACTTTAAAAAAGTTTTGTAATTTTGATATAAAAAATACTTATATATATGACTTCTAATAGTCCATACATAATATTACATCTTCTGTAGATTCTCCTTTCCGACAGCCACAAATGTCATTCCTTCAAATGAGAATGTTACACATAACCTTATCAAACAATCAAACATCACCACCGCCACATCTGTGACCAAGATCAACGCGTCAACGTCCCCCCGAAAAAAAAAAGGCCAACGCTCAAACTCCGTCCGACCCGTGATGATTTCATAATCTTTTATGAGAACTTTTCCCTGGTAACATAAAACAATTTTCAACACCTTGCCCGGCCGGCTGACCTTCTCTAATGGTTCGGTTGCATACACGTCGAACGTCGACGACCCATTACACTACATCGCTCTCGTGTTCTTGCTGTATGCTGTATCGCGTCCTGCCGTACGAGAGACCGGGCGACACGGACCAAAGCAAGCCATCAAAAAATCGCCAAGACAACGAACGAAGAGCAAAACCAACAAAAAAAAAGACACGCATTAATCCCATCTCATCCTGTTCGGTCGTTCGGTAACGATACGCCGTGGAGTTGGAGGTTCCGTTTTATGAGTTCCATAAAACAAGCAACAATCGTAGTCCCGTAGTGTCCCGTGTGTCGGGCGTGGAAAGCACCAACATTTACCACACGATTACGAGGAAATTATGCGCGCACGTTTATTCACCATAAAACGTATTAAAACAATTGCAAAAGGTTGGTTTGGTGGTGATGGCGGCTTTAGCCGGGAAGTAATCAAAGGAGACTCTGCTTCTGTCAATTGAGTGAGTGTTTATAAAGATGGGTTCATATCTTAGCTCCGTTATTGGTAGATATAATTTTTGGAGTCACTATTCTAGCCCAAAAATTAAGGGACCTCTCTGAGTTGAGGTCAACTAGTGCTACAAGACGCAATGAGTACACCTAAGGATATAACACTGGCAACGTTTTGGGAGGTTGTGATCATCATCAGCCTTTATCATCACCATCATCATACCAGCATCACTACACGAGCGGTGCGTTGTAATTCATATTTTATGATGGTTCGGCGAGGTACATCAACGCAACTCACCTAACAACAGCTTGACCTTGCCTCCCATACCGACTTTAGCTTCCACGGCTTCGACACAGGTCAACGGCGTAACTACGACCATAGCGTGAGGGTTGCGTGTGTCATAAAACCCAACCACAACACTACCAGGAACAGTGTAATAGTGGCCAACAACTAGCGCTACACTGTCCGCACGTTCACGATGGGGAGGCATTTTTTATGGCTTTATTCAATAAAATTACACTTCAGGTAGGGTTCTTGGGTGGGGGCCTGGTAATCGTAAAGGTGTCTCTCCAGTAGCGATCTCCGGTAGTTGGAACTTCATCTAGGAGATTTCGGTTAAATTAGATTAAAAATAGTCCGAACTAATATAAGCTTAATTTGTACCCAACTAGGGAACATTAGCTAGCCTTTATAGCAAACACGTTCTCATCCAAAACACCACCCAATTCTGGGAAAAAGAATTCGCGAAAGCAAACGAGCCGAAATACACGCCATCGAGGGCGCAATGTAGGCGCCAGACACAGGGACTTGCTTTGCGCTCGGAACATTTATGCCATGTTCTACACCCTGGCGCTACAACGATCTTCTTCTGGGAATGGTACGTGCTGCAATGTTGTTCTTGCTAAAAGCTAGAGCATTAAGAAGCAACGTTTTAGCAAGGTCATTTAAATGTTATCAACACGATTAGTATAATTGTCTTGGCACTTTTCTGGCCAAAGATTGGAAGTGTTTAGTAAAGAATTTATAGCACCGGATTAAACTATTTTATAGTAAGAAATTTGGCAAATTTGCAACTCCGATAGCAAACTCTTTAACTGTACCCCGCAAAAGTCCGTACTGTTACAGCGAGAACTCATCAGCTACAATTAGTTCCTGCTTAACTCATCTCCGGGCAGTCGGGAGAATGGAATTTGATTCCCATTCTTCCCAGTATCACAACACATACACAAGAGCGTACGGTTGGAGCAATACTCCGCGTCTAAGCGTCCAGCTGGTGTGCCATTGCTAAATAGGTCGGCAAACTTTAAACGCTATTCCGGCCCTAGCGGCTCGTTTTATGTGGGCATCCGGGCCGAAAGCCGAACTATTGCGAGCTTCCCAGCGCTTCGACACAATCGGTCGGTGTAAGACATGCCGACACGTTCGCCCATCGATGGACGGTGAACTAGTAGAACGGCCGGCTGCAGAGTATACTCGCCTTTGCGCAACACAAATCAATTAGACGCACCTCTTTTGGTGAACCGGAGTGGTGATGCGGGTTTCGTTACACGTATTCAAATTGGTAACAATAATCAAAATCATTCCAAAGCACACACTGATGCATCGGGAATCATCGTTTGGCAAAGAGGCAGTATCAGGGAATCGGGGTTAGTGTTAGGAGAAGTCTTCCAAGAGTTACCATTTGAATCAATCTGGCAAAATAAATGTAGCAAGTGTTACAACATACAAGGTTTAGCAGTAGAAAAACATTGGTTTTAGATTAAATCTGAGTATAGTTCCAAGAAAAGGTACCAAAAAATATAGCATACAAATAAAACACGCTACAACGAAAGAGAAAGAGCATTAATAAACAGCTCAGTACGTTGGTAGAATTGACTCCCGTAGGATTTGACGTGCTCCAGGAAGGTGAAAAACGAGATGAGCACAAGGCAAGGGTATTGAAAAATAATTCGTTTGACACGGACGATTCCCTTTCGTCTAACATTTGTCCACTGACAAGATGACTGACACCGGTGAGCTGAAAAGTTACTCTGAGGAATTATTTATTTTATGTTAAAATTTTATTTAGGAATTTTCCTTGATAGAATATTTTAAAACCTTTTCTTAGATTGAAGTTTCTTATATTTGTTTAAGATATTTGAATTTGAATAAAATATTTGAAAGCTGTCCTTTAACTTCCAATATCTAGCATTAGGAACTGAGACAACATTTAATTTATAGCAAACACCTATTCCAATTTTGGAGCGCCAGGCTTCGGTGAGCTGCTCATGTCAGGAGAATGGCACCAGAAGACCTAGCCCGTAATGTCCTTTTAAGCCCTTTTTTAGCTATAGATAGAGAAGGCGTGGTAGGCCCAAATAGAAATGAAGTGATGACGATGATGACGCACATCAGAGAGGGCTGGAATATTAGTTTGACAGTCGATTATTAGTAACGCGTTTATTAATAACACGATTATCAGACGCTTCTGGTTAGTAAGGAATTGATCGTGCACAACCACAAGGCTAAAAAACAGCGAATGAACTCACGGATAAACTTCAACTGAACTGTCTGATGGAGAGTGTAAGTTACTTATTTAATTTGCAAGAGTAAAACATCAGTAAAATCACTAATTCAGTCTAATCTAATCTCTAATCTAATTAAGTCTAATCAGTAAAAAGACTAATTACTCATGCAATTCTCCTAGCGGTAGTGTCCTAGTAATCCTCTAAATGGCTTACATAGAAGTTTTTAAGCTCCTGGATATGAGAGAGAAAGATCTAATTCTTGTCAACCAATAATCTTCTCTAATCTCACGTTCAAGTAACTTTTCGCTCAACCCACTACCCACAAAATTCAACACTTCAATCCCCTATTTAACACCTTTTTCGTTTAATCCTACCAATTCGGCTACAATTCGGCCTGTACAATGCACCAGAAAGTTTGAACCGAACATGTACAGCACAGCCCAAAAAAGGAGCCCAAAAGTCAATTCCTGAGATTCTAGGTGACCCCGTTCATTACCCGTCCTATGGTGTGTGGATGGGGGTAGCTACCACTTTCCGCCACAACTCCACAGCTCCAGGGATCGGTCAAAATCTGAAACAAAATCCTACCACCACCATCAACCAGTTTGTATGACCTCTCGAAGGTTGTTAATAAAAGTTTGCCATAATTTTTGCGCCTTCCCAAACACCGCACACGTATCCCGAAGAGTACTACTGGCTCGGTACTGCTACTGCACCATCCCCAATCCGGTGAGCTCTCCCATTTTCGGAACAGCACCCAGTGGACGCTGCAACCTCCCAAACATACATACACAACTCAATCCGATTTCACAACACAACCGCCCAGGACGTGTTCCGTTCCGGTGCGTCCTCAGCACAAGCCTACACAAGCTTCCGACCCACATGCCACAAGCGAAGAGGCTGAATGTTTCTATTGGGAATATATTCATAAATATATTACTACAACTTGTCCTCTCCAGGCCCTCTCCGGCACGTTGGTGACTGTTCGCCGAGCCCTAATAAAACTGCCCCCCCCCCATCCTGGCAGCCAGTTTTTGTGGGTGTAAAAATAGAAGAAAAAGAAGCCATCGCCAACAGTAGTAACAGTGTGGTGTTGCCGTAGGAACGTTCTACGGACACATGCCACATCAAAAGTACATTTCCTCCCCGTGTGCAATGGTTTAATTTTCACCCAAAGTAAGCTCACTAGAAGCTTTGGGCTAGAAGCAGATTAGGTCTAGGTGAGTTGATGATGATGATGGCACTACGGGACACGTGTGACACGTGTGGTAATTTCATTCATCCAGTACCGAAATAATCACAGCTTCTTACTCATAGTTTAAGTTCTCGGAGAGAAGTAATCTTGAACTTCAAGATCAAGTTGGTGAGATGATGAGATGATACTTCATTTTCTAGAGTTTTCTTTTCGACACATGTTTTCGTCCAATGGGGTTGTAAATATAAAGATGCAAACTAAAGGAAGACTTTACTCTTGTGTTCGCCGTTTCTACCACTTACACCCAACACACCACAACGCAACGCCAGTCAGTTTCGGCGCACTGTAATAAATATCGGAAAAAGCTCCAAACGGCTCGTCGACTCATCGTCGGATGCTTCTGCTCCTTAGATCCTACCCATTCCGCTGGTTGGGAGTCAAAACCCAAATAAAACCCGTAAACCCTCACCATCTCCATCCCAGCTGTATCGTGAGAGCGAAATGGCTTTTATGTGTCCCTTGCAGCTAGCCGGCCGGCCAACCACGGGGCGTACACAGTGCGAGACACAGTGTGTGTGTGTGTGTGTGCGGCGAATGAATGGCGAAGAAAAGTCATTTCAATTTCTATGTATCCTTTTGGGGTACTTTTGGAGCCCCTGATGGGACACAGAGGAACAATTCAATTACTCCCCCGAGAGTGAAGTACGGTGGAGCGAAAGGGAGGGGAGCGGTAGCGCAGTGGCGGTGATTTGGCGCGAGGATAAACTGGAAATGGTGAAAGGCGGAGACGGAGAAGTCTACCCACTGGAAGCCCTGGAGAACCGAACCCGGGAAAGTTCATACCACGGGTGTCGGGTTGAGAAGATTATAAGAATATCGATTGTGGGATGTGTATCTTTCGGTCTTTCGGTGTAACACGGGGTACACAGGGAGAATGTGTTACGGGGCCGGGGTGTGTTTTATTGCCTTTTCTATTACGAACGATACAACAATAATAGACAATCGCATGCATAGAGTAATAGAGTACGGAGCGAAACAATGGGCGAAAGAAAACGTTGAATGTCTAAGGGTGCCTGTAAACGCTGGCACCCAACAGAACTTGAAAGGCAGGACACGATGGGAAGCGTTACGTACATTACAGTAGCGTACACTCGCACACACACACTCAGACACAAAGCAAATGTGTCCCCGATGATTATAGCCTCACTATCTTAACGAGAAGCGAGATCTAGGTTGATGTAAGCTATCTAGGAGGCTTTGCATAGTAACAGTGAGAGAGAAATTTGCGAAATATTCTCAAGAAAAGCGAGTACCCTTAGGAAGGAACAGAAATATGAAACAAAATGTCTTGTTTTTGTTATAATTTCTTCTATCTCATTAACTTACTTACGGAATGTTTACATCGTATTGAATATATCTTGTTCAATCTTAAGCTGTCATATGACGTTTGACGTTTATCGTTTGGGACTTTAAATTAGACGTTTGACGTTTGTTGTTTGAGCTAAGTATTTAGTACCCAAAGAACAATTTTAGTACAATGTGAGCTGTTATTCGATCTATAACTGCTTTTTATGCACTTTTATGATACACACCATGTGCCCTCGGCTTTATAAAAGTTTGCACATGCACGCCATTTGTCTTGGACTTTCACAGTCGTCACAAACATCTTTTGGGTGATGGTTTTTGCGATGGTGCCACTGTGACGCTGTTATCACGCACGTTACATGTGGAACATTTCACTCAACACTTGCGCAAAATATTGTTGTGACGGAGATTCCAGCGCTGGTATATTTACATTTGAGATACTTTCACGCTGTCAAACCTGTGTTTACCAGGAAATGTTAATCAAACAGTGTAAATTAGTACGAAATGGCTCGGACGACGCATCAAAACTGTCCCAATTGTTAGTTGAACAGTGCACTTGAACTTTTAGCACAATTATGAGGAAGAGAATTGGGTAGAACTGAAGATTTCTGTGACTGAGGCTGAAATTTCTATTATTGCGACTAAAAACGCGATTCTACTACATTACATAATTAGACGAAAAGTCTTATAAGGAACTATTGAAAGAGAATAGCCACTATAAGGGATCTGTAAAGTTGCGAAGAAGCTATATTGCGGCTCTAAACTGATCTCAATCATCTCCATTAAACAGGACTTGCTGAGAAGTTAAGAAATTCATACTGAATATTGATTGATCCTGCAACATCTAGAACGGAAGCACATAGCGACTTATTCAACTAAGATTTAGCTTGTTAATTATATAGAAGACATCAGTTATATTCTTCCAAAATCTAAGCTATACGCTAAACCCTTATTCCCCTACTCAAAAAAAAAAGCATTACCTTCTTAAGTTAGACACCCTTTTTCTGAGCCATGTTTCGGAATGTTTGGTACCAAAGCTCTCACAACCGCAACCAAACAAACCGCCTCATTTTCTGGGCGACGCTCTGAACCTACTTCCTTAACAATCTGTACCATTTTTTTGTCAATCTCGAACAAACAGCGTGAGGTTTGAGGCTTTGTTCGCTCGCTTTCAAGGTGTTGCATTGGGCGGCCCTTAGGTGGCGATATTTTTATGCCGGGAAACAACATCAACAACCTCATACACGCACTACAATAGTACACTACAATAGCGGTCCCTCCGGACACACGTCCGGGCGTGTCCTTTAACCATAAAGCCGAATTCCACCTTCACCAGTAGGTATATGGTGGTTGTTGTAATGTGAGCCTCTCTATTTGCGTAATTGCTACGAGCATTATCTTCGATTGAGGTGCATTGAAGAACCAACGGCACACACCAAACAAAAAGTGCGTTTCTCAGCATGAATCCCGGTGTACGCTTTAATCGTTTCCGCAATGAATCCGGTGGAAAAAAAGCTGGTAAAACAAAAACAAGGATACGGAACATGCGGACTCCAAACTCCAGTGAATGAAGTCGCTACGGGAGATGCCTTCTCGTATTCGCGTATTCTCCCTTGGCGTGGCGTGAGACACACATTCGGTACGCGCGAGTGAATGAAGTCGGCAAGGAGCAACAAAAGCACAAAAGGGAACACCATCAAGGTAATGTGATAGTTTTTGAAGATGTGTAGAACCCCAGCAAAAAGGGACCTGTTTCTTGAAGGCTTTTCTTTGGACGAATTGGGACGCTCTCGAAAAAACAACCAAAAACCCACAAACCAGAAAAATTCCAGTAGTGTGAAATTTGATATTGAAAATTGTTCATTACACATGTTCTGGCTGCGGGAGCAGCGCGTGACAGGTTCTCCTAAGGAGTAGTCGGAATTTATTGTCCCACAATGTGTACGGTGGTGATTTATGCCGTAAGGAATTGGTTATCACAAAATAGTTCAGATTCTTAGCGTTGGCGGCCTAGCGCTAATTACCTTCTACCCCAAAATAACGCCGCCATTGATTCATGCGGCAAAACCCAATTTACGGGCGCGCCAAAAACTCTCCCGTAAAGTATGCCAAGATGTAAAGATGCTAACGACCGAGTCCCCGGTCCCCCCCTTCTTGTCACCGGGTCGGCCAAACCCCCTCCCGAAGGTGATAATGCATGCAGAAACTGCTCTCCGAGTTGGGATTACTCGACTCGCTACCGATCGTCATTGCTTGGCCGACCGCAAGCCTAGGCATTCGGACGGACGGTCCCTCATGTCATGCTACATGTTACATCTCCTCGTAGAATTTCTTTACGATTCTCTCACACTCTCTCTCTCTCTACATCTCTCCTTCCTTTCCCGAAACGCATGAGCATGTGTGTCTTCTAGACCGAAAAAGCCAAAGAAGTACGTTCAGTTACATCAAGAAATTATTTTCCCCCGGGGACTTCTTGGCGCTGGTACGATACGCTCACGATGTTTGGAGTGTTCGGAGGCAAACTCCATTGGTTTGAGGTATCGAGCCAAACGCAGGGCTAGTAAACTCACCAAGGCAATGGTCGTGCACAGACATTAGGCATGCTGGAAAGTCCTGCCAAAGGAGATGTTTCCCAGTTGGGCTCTTGGAAGCTGGAGAAGTCTTCACAAGAGTTCAACAAGATTCCAATTCGCCGGCCACTATTCACGCTTCTTATTTTATATAAACTCTCTTTTGATTCTCCAAAAACGCATGAAGACTTGGTAAAGAGTTCGAAGACGCCTGCCTTTAATTTAAATTCGTGAAGTTCCTTATTAACTTGGGAGCTTTATTGATTGCGAATTCATGCAGAGATTCACACGCATTCCGATTGACATAGAAAATACGTACGAAAACTTCGGCAAGTGTGTGTCTAAATTTTTTATCACCAAACAAACCCCTCACCATCGATTGCAGGGACACATCTGATGGGACACATAAATAATCATACCATAACCGGGGTGATAGTACATGCACACACACACACACACACATATACTACACTTATTAATGTCCTTACAGCATCTCCCATACCTGTGCGGCGGGATTTCATTTCCGTCGATCACCACCAACGACTCGTGTACCCGGGCTCTCAATATCTCCCCAGGGTACCTTTGCATCAAACCCGGTACGCCACCCGTACGCCGGTATCGATCGGTCCGAAGCTGTCCCAGGGACAGGGACACAGCTTCTTTGCAAACCTAATCCACCGTACCGGCCACACATCTACACACATACATCTCTCACACTTCACAGTTATCATTTTTATTACCCAATTGATCACCGACCATAATCTACCAGGAGGCACAGCTCCAACATGTGTGTGTGTTAACCCTCCGAAAGTTCCGGTACGGGGTGCCGGCAACAAAAGGATCTCCATCGTGTTCGCTCTCCCAATTCGCCCATCCATCTATCCATCCATCCATCCTAGCCAGGGCTGATGGGCGAAACTTCTCGGGACATCCAGCAATCCGTTCGGAGCTCACCTTGGATGGTTCTCGCCCTCCCGCTCCGAAAAACATACTGTGTGCCAAAACGGTACCGCAGTGAGCAATAAAGATAAATAAATGAAAATATTGGTAAAAGTGTAAAATGAACCGTTGTCTTTTTTCCAGCTGAAGCCGACCGATGAAGTTCAACTCGGGTTCAACACCGGCGGGAACTCCTAGTTTGGAACAGTTTTTGCCAATTTGGCTTGCACGATATCTCATCTTGCACGGCTCAAACAACACCCCACCAGGTGAAGAAGAGTTTGACGTGATTGTCTTTTTGCGGACGGCGAACGAGAGAGAGAGAGCTACTGGGAGAGAGCGAGCAGGAACATTGTTTGAACCATCGCAACACCGAAAAAGGCACATCCCAAAAGTCCATCCAAGCACCAGAACATGACCCAAGTGACGAAAAGTGTACAAAAATACGGATTAATAATTTATCGCCGTCAGCCGTAGCGCTGCGTTTGGTCGGATAGTTTACCTAGCTGCAAAAACCCCTCGCTCAACGACACCGATTCCACGACAGTTGGGACAGTTAGGACACTGGTTGAGTGTACCGGAGGCTGAGCTTCGAGTAGAAACCTTTGTTGCGTTTGACAGAAAAAGGGTAAGTGGAAAATAAAAACAAAAACCACAGGGCGTGACAGTTCGTGTCA
Organism: Anopheles maculatus; assembly: GCA_002091835.1. NCBI lineage: Eukaryota > Metazoa > Arthropoda > Insecta > Diptera > Culicidae > Anopheles > Anopheles maculatus. The sequence goes on along the minus strand of KZ061573.1, from coordinate 38,355 downwards.
CGGCGAATGATTGACACTCACTAACCCGAAGATTGTGTAACGAGTTTACGGACTTTTCGATAGGGCACCCTACTAGCTTAGATTGTGCATGAATTTCCAGAGGGAAATTCCCGAAACGCTTACCTGGGTAATGAAATTGTCAAGTCCGACCATCATTAAGAATTCAATTTAAACCTTTGATTTCTCGCGCGCGCGCCAAAATGTATGCAACAAAACGCGTAACACGCGAGCGGTGGCGAGAAAATGGGTTGCGCGCGCCTACCAAGGGACAGATTTCGCGTGAATTTCGAGAATTGCTCGACACACGACAGCCACCAAGACACAGGACAACATAAAAAGAATGTGCGCTCTCACGATTATTGCCCTTTTGGGGGAAGGCAAGAATTTTAAAACCAACGCACAATGTGCTACGAATAGTTTTTGATTGTACATCTGACCATACAATAGTGGGTTTTTTAGTACAGCAAAGTAAGGTTAGGAGAAAAAAGAAATGGAGAAGCCGTTTTTCTGGCGTTCCTTCCCAGCTTCTTAGAGCTGCGTAATGTCACCAGTTCCCGCCTAATGTTGTGTCGGATAGCTATTCCCCCGAAGGTAGGCAAACCATTGGCAACACATCGCATCCTTTCGATGAAGCAATAATGCGCCGCCCCGCACCCCATTTTACATGTGTACGTTTGTCCACACACACACATACGCTGTACGAGTGTGTGTGTGTGTGTGTGCCTTTGTGTTGTAATGTAATCCTGTCCCCGTGTCTCACACATCGCACCGCCCGCTTTCGCACCGCTCAATCTCTTGCCGCTGTGTGTCTTTTCTCCTTGATGCTTCTTCCTTTTACATGCTATTGCTTCTCCATCAACGATTACCTCGTCCGTGGCGCAGTGCACCAGTCGGCAGTTGGCATGTGCCGGCACCGAGACCTCATCCAACACGGTGCGAACCCGGCATATGCCATTCGGGTTTTGTGGATCGGCGTACTGGGTGTCTTTCCAGAGCGGCCACGACACTCTTGGGTGCCTTTTCACCTGAAGCATGGGAGTGATTTCAATATTACCTCCCGGCCTTTCACTCCCATCACTCCGTCTCTCCGGAGCTTGTTGTTGTTGTTGTTGTTGCTGCTGCTGTTGGGTACAAACAATTCTTCGGCCGTCGACGCAGTTCCCGGCAGCCCCCTTCCGCTGTGGAAAACCTCCCCGGTAGAAAATAATTTATTTCCGAAGGCCCACGTCGAATAATGGCCGCAGCTTTCGCACTTCCGAGACCTGGGAAGGCATTTGTTGTGTTGTGTTTTGTGTGTGTGTGTGTGAAAAGTGAGTGTTGATTCTCGAATTTCTAGGTCCATTTTTATTTTGGTCGGAGACTTTGTGTGCGTTCTATTCTATTCTTGTCTTGTCTCGATCTGAAAGATGTGGTCATCTCCTGTGAATTATACTTCCAATTCTTGATCTGCGTTCGATGGCGACTTACATATGTCTATTATTATGTTTTGTTATAATCTCTTTTGTTAAGGCGAATAGAGATTTCAAGAAAACAGTAGGCTCTGTCTCATTACAACACGTTGTACTAATAATCTTGTAAAAAAACGAAGATACTGTTAAACTAATAACTTGAATTCTCGGTTTGACAGATGACAGAACAAAATGTCAAGAGAAGACTCCTCAGTAAAATCCTTATTTAAAAGCATTTACAAAGCTCAAAACAGAGGTACAATACTCAAAAAATTCTGAACTCCAAATTTCCGATTCAAACTGGCTTCAATTCCTCTCCGCTGTGGACCCGATCTGTTGTTACTTCTTCCTTTTTAACCAACGAACACGCATTGCTACGTTCCGCGGGTAGCGCGTTCGGACTCGGCGCAATCGTTTGGGGAGATGTGTTAAAATAAATTATCCTCCGGCATGGGGTCGTTAAATTAAAATTATATTATCACTGAGAGTACCGTACGTACGGGGGTAGCGCGAAATCATTTCCCCCGGACGTCGAAAGGATGCCGACGCCATTGCGGTTGCGGTTAGCGCAGTTTGCGGGTCTCGCAAAGTGGCAGCTTCGGACGAGGGACGCACGCAGGACTATCAATCGTCGATTTTAAGCTGTATGTTGGAGGGTGGCATTGTACGATGTCCATTGTTGTTGTTTTTTTTTCGCCTCACCATCCGGACACTGACACTGTCATTTAGGGGAATCCTGTTGCTTTCGTTCTCGTTGCCGGTGAGTTCACAAATTGTTGGGGATATCTTTCGGTTTAAATAGAACACCCTAAACTCAATCATCTATTTTATCGCTTTTACTGTTTTTTTTCTAAGGTTGTAGCCCATCTTCGTAAGCGACATATCAAGTGCCAAATCGAACGCCAGCAGTTGGGTGAAATGAAGTGTCAACTCGATCGCCCGGTACTAAAACATCGTCGTCGTCGTCGTCTGTCAGCCACCAAAAACCATGGCCACCGGTGAAGGACCAGCAAAGGAAAGCGAAGAAAAACCAAACAGAACCGACCTTGAATAATTGATGGCACTTTCACCCATTTCCCGGGGTTCGGGTTTTGGTCGGTACGTACGTGCTGGTGCTCATCCTGTCTTGCTCGCCCGAACCGACCGCAATCACGTTGCGCCTAAATGTAGGCACAGTCGGTGCTGGCAGCGAACGGTGCATCGTTGTGTTGTGTCGGTCTATTGTTTTACCATCACCCTAACCTAACCCGGTTGCGGCCTAATGTAGACAAACGAGACGAATCATCGCCCATTGCCACTTGACGCTTGCTCTCACTCTGTTTCGCCGAAGCCCCAACCGAAGCGCAAATAAAGTTAACGAGCGAAGGATTTCCGGGTTTTCCGTCCTCTTGTCGCCACGTGCAAAACGGTGAGATTGTAGAGCACGGTTCACCAATGTTCGTTGTGGGCGCCCGTGCGGGAATGTGCGTGATTGTTTTTGGGTGTTTATTGTCAGCTAAATGTGGGCCCTCCTTTTAAATTATACACAACATCATTGATTCTTCACCTGAAGCGTTTTTGATAATGAAAGGGAAAGGACATCTTCTTCAGCACTTCCGACTGTTCGAAGTTAGAGCTGAAAGTTTTATTAAGCACCATCCTCACCGACCATCCCCGGGAAGATGGGTGAACTATTTCGAACTCATTTAACAGTCGTAGGCCGGTTAGTTGTGCGGGTGATCCTGGCCCTTCACCACACAAGGTACGTCTCCGTGCCATTCACATTCAATCGTTTTTGGATAATTTATTATCTTCACATTTCTCCCCGGAGACAATCATCCCGGCAAGCTTGGAGCGGATCTACCGAAGCAAACCAATGAGCGGAAGGGAATTGTCCGCTAAAAGTACTGAAAATAATCTACAACATCCCGTCGCCAGCACATCCCCGAAAAACAAAAGAAACTGCACACTAGTGGTCGGTGCAGTTTAATATTTGATGAACAAATTTGGAATTCCCATTAAACTAGAGGATCCCAGGTACGTTACACTAATATTTGGTGAGATAAGGATGTGACGGAGAGCGGAAGTGGACGTGTGTTTATCGAAGTTGAAGAAGTCAAATCACGTTTTGGGTTTTCATTCTAACGTAAGATTTTACTCCACAATTTACTTCAGCAAGTAAGCGACTTTTAAGTTCCCTCGTGTAGCCCTGGGGGAATAGTTTTTCTTGAAGTAATTGTGATAAGCATTGTAGGTGGGTATTATAAACATGGGAGAAGACAAAAAGGGACATAAATCAGAAGCTCTGAAAAACACTTTACAGCCACAAGGACGATAACAGTGCTCTTCCTTCTAATGTGGGTTATCATTCAAAGTAACAGTGAGTGTGTCTTAAGACTGGCAAGAAATTAGCCCACAATTAAACCCTTGTACTACCCCATACAGAAACGGTCTTAAGACATTGGGCAACCATACCACCAAGACGCCGGCCGAAAGAAGGAAACGATTTAGATAAAATTTGCATAACTCACAGGTCGGTTCGGGTCGTAAATCACACCCGCAAACGTATGGGATGGGCTTCGAGCTCGTGCAAGACGAAGGACTGATGGGTCAAAAAAGTGATGGGCACTGACTGTCTTGTTGGGTTTCGTTCTTACTTTAGAAAGAACTGCTCCAACAAACAAAACTGGGCCGACAGAGCACAGCAAACAACGGGCTTAATTATTCATCAATGTCCCTTCTGTCAGAGCATCCGACTAGCTCTTTGCCGAAGGAAGATCCCAGGGTTAGGGATCTTGGGTGGGGGAGGCGGTTCCAGCAGCTATAGGTTACACGGCTTATCCCCTAAACGCATCCACATCCCTGACGGTTTTTGGTTTTCAGAAATTGGACAACCCGGTGTATAGCCCGGGCAACATCATCTAGCGAGGAGGGTTACATAGATCCATCATCCGTCTCATCATCATTGTACGTTATGTTACGAAAATGGAAGTCCATCAAGTCCGTCGCAACGGAACGAGGATAAGAGTGTGCACGTGTGGTGACTTCTTGTTATAGCATTCACAATGAAGATATCTATATAGCCAAGGGACAGTGTGAGGTTTAAGAACTGTTGGTGTCGGCATTGTTCAAACCGTTGCGTGCGTGCACTTAAAACGATATCTTGAGCGGTAATTTCGTTGCGAAAGATTTATTGGTGACCGAGAGAATGGCGCGTTTTGTTTTTATCCCTCGTATCGTGTCCTGTACCACGTTGCTTCTTTTAACGTAATATAATTTTATAAATCTAAAAATAAAATTGAGTCCTGCAACAATTCGAAATCAATCAACCACTTACCTGAGCAAAAACTATCCGAGGTGAACTCATCCTCCTCATCATCGTCAACATCCTGACCGTTGCCGTCATGTCGTGTACGTTCGCCTTCATCTTCGTCGTCATCATCTTCGAGCAGCTCATCGTCGTCTATCTCATCATCATCATCATCTTCGTCATCTTCGTCATCGTTATTATCATCAGCTTCATCGATGATTTCCTCATTATCGTCCTCATTGTTAGCTTCAATCGCTTCCGCTTCTTCTGGTCGCTCCACGGAGTCACTTGACACTTGTACGGATGCCCCCTCGATGTTTGGTTGTTTGTTTTGGTCCGATTCAACAGCTGTTAAGTACAAAAGGGAAGCAATTATGGCGTATTTGGTTAATCAATCTAATCTATAATATCGTCTACAAGCTTGCTTGTGGATAAGTAGCAGAGGACTGGCAATGTCCAGCTAATTCTCTAGAGAAGAAGAAATCAAACGCTAACACACATCTGCTATTTGAACTGGAAGAGGGACTTGTGATTTTCACTCTTTTTCAAGAATCTTGGTAATGGCGGGAAACGTCAGGACTTCGTTACAGAAAACACACAATCCTCAGAATAGTTTCTATATTCAATGTCAGATTTAAGGTGTATAAGAATTTAAAACCCACAACTCTAATTAAAATTGATATCAGTAGAAACGCTTGGCGCGAATTGCATCAATCGTAAATAAGAGGCGTTGCAGAATGCACAGCCTCTCACACCTTAATCAATGCCGGTGTTTAAAGGTTTTTCGATTAGGAAGCTCGTGAAAAGCCAGAGTGCCATTTCCCTGGACAGTTTCCCTCACTGACGTTCCTGCGAAAGTCTCCACTCCACTGGATATGGTGCAATCCCCGCCGGGATGGTGTACCACGCCACTACCACACACACACTTTCTCACACACCCGGTATCCGGTATCGACACGGCAATCGGGCAATGCCTTACTGCCGACAGACGATGACGAGCAGCAGCAGCAGCAGCAAGCACACTCGCAATTATATTCAAAAAGTGAAACCCCATGGGAAATTTATCTTCCGCTTCGCTATCCGTCTCCATGCTTCTTATCGATTCCTGTACTTCATTTTCTGCTCGTTTTACTGTTGCTGTTTTTCGGTCGGTCTCTGCGGGTAGGCGGTGGTGGTAATGATGATTGTGAGTCAGGTCGCTTTGCAAAAATAAACACCAGCAAACATGGTGGGGTGGCGCAACAGTTCCTGGGCAACCGTACCCAGGGTGCGGCGAGTTTGACGATCTAAAAGTGTAGACACCAAAGACACCCGCTTTCTTACAGCCTGCTGATCGGAGCTGAGCTGAGGGGAAACGGCCTTGCACAAAGCCGAAGGTGAGCGAAATGAAATGAAGTCTTCCCGGGTCAGCCGGCAGGTGCGATGGCAAACGGCAAGGTTCAACCGGGAACTTTGGCGAAAAGATGCGCGTTCTCTCTCTCTGTCTTTCGCTTTCGGTAACTCTCCCAAGGGAGTAAGCTACCAGGAGCACTACTACTAAGCTCGCACAGCTCGGCTCGTTATGACCCAGAAGTTGACAGTACGCCGGTGTGTCGCCGCTGACGTTTCGTGACGTTAGTGTGCAGTACTACGCTTACTGCTTTTCGACACACCTCAGAGTGTGTTTTTTCCCCCATTCAAGTCACCTGATACGTACAGCACAAAACACCCAAATATGCACCCCCCTGTGTCTATCCCCACCGGTGTTCCGGTGTGCTGACCTCGTGACTTTAGAGTGTCTTCAGCAGAAGATGTGAGTTTTGTGTTTGAGTTCCAAAAAAACACAAACTCCCGACATCGGGCGGGTTTAAGATCACCGAAAACTAGCACAGTCTGTGTTCAATGGTTCGATTTGACTTTCGTACTCTCAGCGGTGTCGTATAATGCGACGGAAAACTGCCAACTGCCTTTCGGATGCGATGTGTTTCGCGCCCTAGTGCGAACAACACTGGAGCAACCAAAAAAGGCTTATACCAAGCAACCCGGAGAGCAGCCCGGTCGAAGAAATTCCTTTTGCCAGGACGAGTCTCTCCCTGAACAACCTCGTTCCTCGTTTGGCTCTATGGACCGGGCCACCCTGCTGCGAAAGATACTGAAGTGTGTCTAAAGGGGACCACATTTTTGAACCCAAGCTGCTCCCGCTGCTCTTGTGAGACATTGCTGGCGCACATAAGGAAACAAAAAACGCATCACCGTGAAACGGAAAAGCACCAAGAGGTGTGTACAAGCAAAATAAACCCCCAAAAAAAAAAACACGAGCATCACCGCACACACACACACACACACACACACATACACACCCAAACATGAGTATTTGCTTACCATTTCTTCCGGATCTCCAGGGCTTTCCGGTATCGCCGAGCAGGGAAGAGCACATACCGACACACGACGACGGAAGACACCATCAAGAGCTGCCGGGTTTTAGTGACAACTGGTTTGGCAGAGGATTAGATCAGATCCCCCGGACGGACGGAGCGCGGTGCGTTCAGCTTTATGGCACGCTGGCCGGAACGATCGACCATCGGGAAATCGGGCTGGATGGTGGAGTCCACCGAAACGGCAAACTGGAACCCGTGTACCGACCGACCGACCGACCGACCGGCCTGGGAGATATATCGTGAAAGTTCGGAGTTGTGTTTCGGATTTTCAAGCATAAGAAATGGCCACTGGGGAGCCACCTCCGAAGTTGAAGGGACTACGGCGAGAAGGCGAATGCGACTACGGTTATGTATCCTTAGACGCACAAACACCGGCACACCAGTCTACCAGTACCAGCTCTAGCTGCTTCCGCAACTGCCAAATGGACCGAGCTCGGTAAAGCAAGTGGTCGGTAAAGCTTTCTCCCTCACACATATCTACCATCGGTGCTCGGTACTACACTTCAGGGTGCTTTGGGACCTCTGCTAAGCTTTGCATTGTGTAGTTGGAGGTGCGGGAAGGTGGCGACCATACTGCCTTTTGGTCGAAGAAGTTGGGAACCATTCCCGGGAGGATGCGCATCCATAAAATGAACGAAATGTCGGAACGGAATTACGATCGAAACGACGACGACGACGACGGTAGAGTACATCGGAGTAACCGAGCGACTGGTCCAGTCCCTCTTCCCCCTGGAGACATGAGGAAGGAGTATGGGGGGTTTGAGGACGGTCTAAAAAAACTCCACAACGACCAAGCAGAACAATGGCATCGTTGCAGAACCATCGGTTGGTGTGTACTGATGTCCTGGTACGACCAGGCCAGCGTCGAGAAGGTAAGACAACTCCCGGGAGGTTCGGTTTTGCTGGTGAACCAACGCCAACGCCGAACGGCATCCCGGGAGCTTTTGATGGGGCAGGTTGGAAACGAAAACTAACATGGCGGCACACCAAACAACCCCCTAGCCCTAGCCCTGGCAAGAGATAACGAGATGAAGCATTGGGTCGTTTCCCGTTTTTTTCCCTTGCCAGGAATGTCCCGAGGATTGCTTGTACCATTGTTTCGAGAATCTGGTGGGCGATTTTTTTCCATTTATTTATTCATTTACTGTGCTTAGTTTGTGTACACTCTACACTCAACTGGTCACTGCAGTTGGCTTGTGGTGTGAACACCTTTTTTTTGTGCAGTCTTTCCGATCCGATCCGATGGAAAGTCGATTGGAAGTGGGTCAAATTGATTAGAGTCGTTATGGGCACCGGGTTACCCTTTGATAGGGATATCATGATTCCGGTGCAATCGTAATGAATGGAAAACAAAACATTCGGCGAACTCGCAATGGGACTGTAACACCAGGTTCAATTCAATTTTCACAGGTCGGCGATATTGGAGAGGCGTAGGCTTTACTGTCACGTACGTAGGATCGGTCGCTTGGACGCGTTGGACGTTCTTTGAATATCCGGGGAATTCTACATAAAACTTTAGCATTCTAGAGTTCAAGAATTCTTTCCAAATTTTTTTTGAAACTGGAGGCAAACGAAATAGGTTTTCTGAGTTCTGAGCTTCAGTTTAAGTGAAACAAATCTCATCTTATTGCACCGCGCCAAGGCAAAATTGCACTCCAACTAGATGCAACTACGTTGCCTTTCTTCGAATTCGTTCCTTTTATAATGCAAACTTCAACCCAAAACAAGCCACAAGTCCATCCTGGCCTGGTCGCTCACCACAAAAAAAAATCTGCTCAAAATCGTCATGAATAAAGAATGACGCTTTCCCGATTTCTCGGGTGCTAAGAAAATTTGCTCCTCGTTAAGAGACCTCGAATACGGAGAACAAACCTTCCTTCCTTCTTATTACGGTTGTTGCGTTCCGGAACCATGCCGAAGAACCATTCAAGAATTCAACCTCCCCAAAATAGAAAGCAAACGGGTTTCTGGATATCTGGTTCCACAGCACCCTACTACCGAGCGGAGTGGTGGCTATAATAAGAATATCTGATTTTCTTATTTCCGTTGGAAAAATGGGGTGTACCAGTGATGGCACAAACCCGGTTGCCAGGCAGATTTCTTTTCTTGCTGTGCTGGTTGGTCGAAAAGAAAGGATTCCGAATATCTCCTCCACCAGGAATAATTTGAAGAGTCTGTTAGGTTTTTGTTTCCATCTCTCCGCAGCACTGCTGGATCTGTGTTTGGGAACTGTCCATATTTGGCGCGGTGAAGGTGAATGCAACCGATGCAAATGTGACGATCAATTTCTAGATGCGATCTGGCCAAATCTTGTTAGCAACAAGACATTCTGGAAAGAAGAGAGAGTTGAAAAAAATCCCCCTACCAACGTCTAGTTTGTGCAAATTCAAAACGGGATGCATCTACCGCCCCAGCTATGACTTAATGTATTGTACCTTTGCCGGAATTTCTTCTCGAAGATCTCATCCCGGACACGACACCAAATTGGTTTTCCACCCAACTGGGTCCCTTGATTTTTTGATGCACAACGCAATGTCTGAAACGCACCGAAAATATAAGACCATTGCACATTGTACCCACAAAAAGGCCTACAGTGAAGCAGCCAGACACCGAGACGGAGCAAAAGTTCTTCGGCCTTTGGTGCAATTCTTTAATCTCAGCGCTACCAATGCCAATCGATTGAACCACTCCCTCTCCATCGCCTGGCAACTCCAATTTCAGGAATCACTTCTTTTTCCAATTGCCCACAAAATCTTGAACTCACCGGGTGGGCAATTCTCCAGACAGTTCCGGTATCCAATCCGAATGTGAGTGTTTTTAAAGGTTGGGGGAGGGGGAGGCTAAGTTGAGATGGTCCGGACCGGTCATACAGTTTGAGGAGGCAATTCCTAACGTCTCGATTATGGTTCTTAATTCTTAGCATCGTTTAGCTGAAAATTTAATTAGTCGCTCCTCTGCCCCCACTCATAAACTTGGCCCGGTTTGCTAAAGAAGGTGAGAAGGGGGGTCCAGGCTCCCCAGTGGGCTGGTGGATGGAGTTGGGGGGAGGGGGAGGAGGAAAAAACTTTGGGACTTTTGTGGACACCGTCTTCTGGCTGTTCGGTGAGCCTTCTTTTCAATTGTGGAAAATGGGCTGTGTTTTTTTAGTTTGTATGTTCGCTTGTTCCTACAGAGAATTTAGCAGCAAAGACTCTGTTCTTCTGTTTAAGGTACCTTGTATTTGGTCACCAATGAACACGGAACACATCCCTGGAGTTATGACTGAAGTGTGTTATTGATTCCGGTCAAAAATGTTCTCTTGGGAGTTGTTTTCAGACAGTACATACTAGTATACACTTGGTTTGATTGCCTTTTTACCATTTTTAAGGTTTTAGTTTCATTTTAAAAAGTCCTTAGGTTTGTGATACGTTAAAGGACACACCCATGCATGAAGTGATGGATCAAACGAGTCTTTTCACCGATCAACCTGGATTAAAATGTCTAGTTATTGGAGTAGAATCCATTCACCGGTGATACCAACTCTATCTCCAACTCAATTCTCAAATCCACAAGATCATCTAAGAGTCTACTTCGTTAGGACAGTGAGATCTAGTGGAAGTTCTCTCGATAGTTGGCGTAGAGTTCGAATGCAAACTAGATTCCTTTGAACCTAAAAAACTCTTAGGATCTACGGGTTGGAGTCGAATATTCTTTGATGCACGATCCCATGGGTCATTTATACAGTCTGCGATGTTGAGGATCGTTTATAGATGACCCCGACCCTGTAACTTCTCAACTCAATTTAAATAATTCCAAAAAATGATCTTCATTTGATGAACGCATCAAATCATGTTGACAGACATTGCAAAATAAGTAAGAGATATGAAATACTTAGGGCCCCATTAAACAACCTCTAAATCATCAGTTCGTTTCAATCTGAGTCTCTTCAAATTCACATATAAATTCACTAACTACAATAAAAAAAACTAACAGCAATTTATTTTACAAGCAAATTTCCCAAAATATCTCCACTATTCCCAACGAATCGCACGCCACTGTGCCACCACCTGCGGGAGTTTTCTCGATAATGGTGAAAAGTGACTGCTGCATACAGTAACGACCCCAGCCGGAAGTGTACGGGGTGCGGGGTGGACACACACACACACACAGAGCAGTTCATTTGCCTTCAGGATGTGTCGTCCCTGGTCAATTGCGACCCAGACTGGACCACATTTTCGGTAAAATTCCTACCCCATCGCTCTGTCAATATCGCTTTCCGTTGAGTTCTCTCTCTCACGCTCTCTCTCTTTTGCGCTCTTTTTTTGGGGGGCATTGTTTCCAAAACAAATCCGCGAACCAGCTGCGAACAATGGCAAAGTACGAGAGCACGAAGCAACGCAGGAACCTCGAGGAATGGTTGTGGCTTCATTTTAGATATTTATGCACAAATAGGATCCTCCCCCGAGGGAGAAATATGCCACCGAACGGAGTCGGGAAGGAATGGAAGCGAAAGGGAAGGGAGGGGAAGGTCAGGCATCCCCGAGACTCGGACCGTCGCGTACATACGCGCGATACGGAGCGTCAGCAAAACGACAACCACATGAATGCTAATTAGTGGCAATTGCTTTTTACATATATTAATATCAGAATATATATTTATTTGATCCCGCGAGGATCGGCCATCTCCCACTACCAAAACGTTCGTTCACACCGGGTGCCGATGCTCATGCTTCGGTGGTTGGACTTCCGGTAGCAGTGCACTTCCATCCGCGAATACGACACTCGCGGGAGACTTCGCCGATCGAGCAGCGGCCAGACAGTAAAAGGAAAGTTAGCGAAAAACGGAACGCCAATGTGATGCGATGGAGGGAAGAGACGCACAACAGACACACACGCACATACATACGGATATGAGTTTGAAAAGGGAATATGAGATCCTGTGGGAAGCTGTAGGGATGAGGTCCTCCGTTTAACGGTCCACAGCTGGGACAGTAACGATTGCTCTCTCTCGCAGCTTCCCAGTGAAACGCTGATGGCTATGTGCAATGTGGAGAGCGAAATTCATGCCGGCTGGAACTGTTGTTCATTTTGATTTCATTTGTTTGGTTGGTTGTATAGGGTTTTTGTGAGTCTGTTTGTGTGTCTCGAAGGATGCTCTCACGCTCATTATCAGCTGATTTATTGCTGCTGTGCTGTTGTGCACATGCTTTTGAAGTTGAAGATTTTGAACATTATCCAACAATTTCTAAACAAATACGTTGTCCACAATTTGGACATCTTGCAATAAGCACAGTTTGCGCGAATGCATAATTCCCTTGCACAGTCGCGTCATCTCTTCAACACTCTGTTCTCCCAAGAGAGCGCAAGACAACAGGATTGTCAATGACTTTGAACCGTTTAAATCCAATATACCACAACTGGTGGCGCTGTGTTTCACCATCCTATTCACACTGGTGATGTTCGTAGCGCACACCAACAAATGACCCTAGCGAGACGCGAGTCCGCGGCGTGAAATTGGCGTACCATCGTGTTGGTGCCGACGAAAAACACCTAAACACACGCGCGCGCAGAGCTGCTAACACATTGATTAGGGAATTGGCACGGATGCGGATGTTGGCACGCCGCAGGTCACCAGGCTTAATGCCGCTGGTTCGATGTTTCGCAGCATAACAAAACACATGACCCGTGGCTCGCGGGGGATACCATCAGCAAACAAACGCATGTTTCGCCGAATGGTAATGACACGATCCCAACAACCGAGAGCCTGCAGCGGCGACAACCAACAACAACGCCACCGATGACGATAACAACGCGTGCGGTGCATTTAGTGCGGTGCACACGCCTAAGCGCCTAAATCCCCTCCCGTTGGGATCATCGGCCTGGCACAAACAACATGGCTGCGCGCTGTTGCCACTGGGACCACGAGCACGGCCGGCCAATGCAACCACCAACGAACAGCAAGAGGTGACGGTTGTTGCATAAATAATTATCGCATCTTTAACACCCACTCGAAGCGGTTGCGTGCATTTAGGCGTTGCACCACAACCATTCGCACCAACCTAAACTGGTCAGGTTTTGTCTCCGAATGAAGGAACCGAGGTGGCATTCAATTCCCAACGCTCCAATCGACAATGAATTGCACTTTTCTACGTCTGTGGAGATGGGAACTGTGATGGACACCAGTAGACAGCACCAGGGCGGGTTGTCATTTTGCGCTTTGTTGTCATTCAACGGTTTCGGGGGCATAAAATTGTCGGCAACTGCAAAAACTAGAAGTTATTTTATTACTCTCAAAAACGAGTCACAACTGTCAGATTGCAACAGCACCCAACAGGATGGTAAGTGTCCTCTGTTTAATTGTCATATTTGGTCCTGAGATTTCTTGCAGTCTCTGTGAGGTTCTTCTAATCACTTGTAGTATTGGAAGGATTTTGAGGTTAATTATACTACTTCACACTACATCACCATCAAATCTGACGTAAAACCTTACTCATATTAGTAGCTGATGCTGGTAGAAAACCTTCCCTTCCGTGCTAACTAAGCTCCTAAACCACGAGATGAGTGCTTTATAAAAAATGTACATCATCGGTCAACTCAAATTTACCGGAAGTAATTGAGAGATGTAGAGCACAAGGTAACGATGGTTATCAAATAGGGCCTCCCCGTCGCTGTTTCGCGACCCAACTAGTTGGGCGCTCGTAAGTAGACATATTGGAGTAGGCGAGTCCCTACTACACCCCGGAACGCTGACCAATTTGAGTTATAACGCAGCTCAGCTCCGGTTAATAGGGAAAAGGTAGGGAAAAAAAACAAGGATCCGCAAGGAAAAAATCCGGCAAGGCTGCCGTCGAGTTCACTCATATATTCATAAACTCTGGTCCCTTAGAAATTCGACCCACTGCACCCTGCCTTAAACTAGATACTGCTGGACCGGAATTAGTTGAAGCACAACGAGAGCAACAGCTACAGGCAAAAAAACAAACTCTTCCCCGTTCTAGCCAGGTCGCGACAACGTTACCACCGCTAGGCACAAAGTGTGTAATAATAACAACCTTAGCTTCGGATTCGGTTCCACCAGTTCCACCGACGGTTCCCTATATTCCCGGCAGATTTAGCGAAAAATCTCCCGTACCATATCGGTCCCTCCCAGACATGCTGACTACGAGAAGCTACAGCACCACTACTACCGGGGAAACTCTAAATTGCTTATACTTGTATATACCGCCGACACCGCCCAACCTAGCCAGGATGCCTGGCTGCTGGAGATACTGTCTCTCATCAACTCATACCATATCCGTCCACGCTTTGCGGAACTCCCAACGGGATACTCCTATCCCGGACCCGGACGTCCGGACCCGTCGTAACGTGGCGAGCGCGCGCGCGGACCTAACCGACCATGCTGCCGGGGAACAGTAGTGCGAGCAGGAATATTATAAGCCTACAGGAGGAATTATGTATATTTCTATATCGAAAAAAAGGGTCACCAAGCGCCTCCAATCGCCTTGCTACGGCTACGGTCCTTGCGTTGTCACCAGAAGGACGAGGATGAACTACTCAAACGGATCGTAGGTGGACGCTTCTATCGTCGACGTCATCATCATCACCGGTAGCAGCACAATCGTTGAACACGCCGATTCGCAACCGAGTACGATGGAACAGGATCGGACAGGTAAGGCCCACACTATCAAAGAGCCGATTTGTGAAGCGTAAGGACGGGGTGGAAAAGATTCCTAACAGGCCGACGTGTGCGTGTGTGTGTGTGAGTGTGGCGTGTCTGTCCCGTGAGGAAGTCTCGCGAGACTTTGCTAATCAGAATTCGTTCGTTCCAGGTATTGGCAAGCGAACGGCACGAAGAAACACTCCGGTGCGAGCGTAAGCTTTCCTGGAATTGCGAGAGCTTTTGCGGTGCAACCTTCGCACCGGACTGCTGACGGTAGTCGGGACACATCAGCTAAAGATGGGAGGCAATTCCGGGCTCGATACCGAACCATTAGTCACTATCGAAAGCTGTACGGTGCTGCCACGTTGAGATGCCTGGGAAATGGACGTACCGAGAAGCGGGACTGTGATTCTACTGCCTCCCCAAAGGAACGCCGGCAGGAGGAAGTCTGGTAATGATGGTCACGGCAAAGTCAATTACAACATCGAACGTCGGCCAGCACTGCATTCGTTTTGCCACCGGACCACACCAAACCACTGCCCAGACCGCCGTAGGGTGACACGGGCACATTCGGATGCTTTGATTTGCCGAGCTTTTACTCCCGAGTGACCACGGCATATGGTTAAAGCTACCTTTGGTACACCACCCGGTAGCCACCCAAACGATCCAGGTTGTCGTAGCACGAGCGTCGGTATTCATTCATTACAGACATTTATCACCGGTACCGACCGGTGGCACTGTGATGTCACCTGGCCCTGAAGTCAAATTTCTTCACCTCCGTACACGTCCATGACCTGTGCCAAGCGCCAACACCGTCTTCGCGACACTGACTGCTGCGAATGACAAACGAACCGGGGCATACACCGATGGCGCACTTTGACAGCTCCACCACATGCACCATAGCAGCCCTATCAAAGCGGATTTATTTTTGACTGCTCCGAATGATGGCAGCCGGCTGGCAGCTGCCGTCTATGCACCGATGAGCTCCTCCACCCAGTACCCAGTCAAGATGTGTTTTTCTCTATTTCCCATGTCAGTCGGTTGGTTGGAGAATTGCACGACAGCCTGTGCGTCTCTGGAGATCTGGTGTTACGCGAGACGAAGGATGAGCTTTTTCCACCGTGGTGTTCCATTGGGGACTGGAGGAGCTCAAAATTCGGTGCCAAAAATATGGAAAACATGTTCACATACTATCAAATCGAATCCGAGTCCAACTTGTAGGAAGATTTTTGAAGGTGGTAGTCCGGACCACAAGCTTGGAGGTTTTGTCGCGTGCTAACGTGTCGTTTACATGCAAAATAAGATCCTACCTACCTAGGTGACATTATCTCTCTCAGTCTTCGTGTGTCTTCGCAAGACAACACCAAGAAAGAACAAAGCACACACACACAAAACTAAACTCAATATTGACATCCCAAAAGATTGGCGAGAGCGTGCTACTGTCGCGCGAAACAAAAGGCACCGGAATATGAAGCCAAAAATAACAATCTGCTGGGAATTCCGGGCGGGATCCCGCAGGATGTGAACCGTGCAGCGGACGGGAGTTGAAACATGGATGAAAAAGTAAACACCATTACCTGGGGGAAGGCCCCGGAAGAGACCGGTGGCGAATATCAACCTGGCTGGCCTTGGTACATAGAGCGAATCCTCAAAGTCCTCAAAGCAAAACGGAGCACAAGACAGCCAAACCGTTCCCAGTTCGTGGAGGATTGTCATTTTTTTACCCACACCCGTGCCTCTGTACACTGTTTTATGTGTGCGCGAGAGAGAAAAAAAAGAAACCCTGAGTGACACCGGTGAGACCGTGGAACCGTCTTTTTGGAGTCAAAGTTAATCAGTCGGACGGACTTTAGAGCGGTGACGGTTACCTTACCTGGTGCTGGTCGTCCAAGAAACGATGGGAAGGATAACACCGTCAGACGACTGTTGTTGTAACTGACAACACAAGTTGGCCCATTCGCAACTTGGCCGGGCGCCCTTTGCCAAGTAGGTGCAAAAATTCAAAACTATCACCACGCTCTGCAGTTGACAAGTAAGCATACACGTCCCATATCGCCCCGACCATGGATCCATCGAACCGGTTGCCGCAGCCCTTTCGCTCCCACGGGAGCAGTCAAGCCGGAGAACTTTCTGCAAACCCGGGCTGGAATCTATGATGGCGGTACAGAGCGTCCACAACCAACCGAACGTACGGCGACAGCAATCCAGACTTTTACCCCCTTGTTACCTTACGCGAACTGACAACACATAGACACCCTCCAGTTATGGTTGGAAAAACTTCAAACCAACCACGAGCAAATAGTGGACAAGTTTCTTTAAATACTATTCTTCTGGGCCGTTGGCGCCGATCGTTTCATACGTCAGGCAACAATAAACTAATGTTCGAAGTTCACAGTCACCGTGCCAATCTGTCGAGTAGTTACCGTACGGTGCGGGCGCTGGTACAATCTGGCAACAAACGTCTTCAAAAGAACACCCTCGTTTGCTCGCCATATTAAAATATATACGTCTCGGTCCTCAGCTGGGTTATAATTCGTTCCGGAACGGAACGGTAGCAACTCCTTCGGGACTTCTGGTCCTGATCTTTAAGACGAACCATTCCACAAGGAATGGACGAGGTCTTCGTGCTGGTCGACAGCACCATGTCAATGTCGATAAAACTATCCATTGTTTTCCAGGACGTCTTAATACTCCACCGCGCGTCTCGGCAGCAAACACGTACCAAAACCAGCGAGGACACACACACACACGCCCGTGGGAATTGTGCACCGTCAGGCCGACGAAAGACGAAAGAAGACGCAACGAGTCCGCGCTGGGGGATCAAATTAAGCACTTGCTCTCTCTCGAAGAAGAAGACGACGACGACGACGAAGACGTTCCATTACGTTTCGCGTGCATGTTGACATCAAGGTACGGGAACGCTTTTCCAGGACGTCTTAATACTCCACCGCGCGTCTCGGCAGCAAACACGTACCAAAACCAGCGAGGACACACACACACACGCCCGTGGGAATTGTGCACCGTCAGGCCGACGAAAGACGAAAGAAGACGCAACGAGTCCGCGCTGGGGGATCAAATTAAGCACTTGCTCTCTCTCGAAGAAGAAGACGACGACGACGACGAAGACGTTCCATTACGTTTCGCGTGCATGTTGACATCAAGGTACGGGAACGCTGGCTCCTGTCCGTAAGGATCGCCTCAGAACACGACGGCCACAGGGATCGGCGTTGCGAAGGTTGCGTTTGAAAGAGAGATATTCAACCGGGCGAATGCAAAATATCCATTCACGAGAAGTACGCAAATGTGGCAGCCCCAGGACGAATCTTCTCGAACGTTCTGGCTTCTGCAATGGGTACTCCCCGGGGAGATCTTCCGGTAGACGTCGTCGGCGATAATTGCAAAAGCAACTCCCTACTATCCAACCGAAAACCCGGTTCCCCATACATCCATGTTTGACAGTCGTCATCGCCGGGGTCTGCTCATCATCAGGAAGCGGCCGGTAGGGGGTTTACTAACATCATCGTGATCTGTACATACGCACGCACACTCCTTTCGTTCGAGTCTGGTGGGAATTGTCCTTCGGGAGTGTTCTTGTTTTACGATCAGCCGAGACATCGTCATGCACGAGGCGAATGAAACGCTTCAGCGTATTGAGAGTAGCAATCTAGAACGTTAGAGCATTAGAAGTCAAGTTATTGAACTTACGGAACGAACTTGCCAACTTTAAAGATTAATCATCAAACATTATGCAAGACGCTGTGTAATTCGCACCGACGCAATAATATTAAACTCACTGACGAAACATCATCGAGCGAGAGCTGGCCATAGATATGGATTCATCTGCTCCATGGATCTTACGCTGGTCCCGATGGGCCAAAGAAAACCATCCGTTCCGTTCGGCCGAGTGCCTGGCCGAAACAGACGTAATGGACCTTCATTTCCATCTGTCTTTTTTCTTGTAATTCTTCTGCTTTCTCTCGCTCTCTCTCTCTCGCTTCATCACTCCCAGCGGTATTCTACAAACCCGGACAGTGTGTGCACCAGGGCCAAACGGCCAAGTACAGCGCGCTACCCAACGCATAAGCAAGACGCAAGACAGGCTGCCACTCAGCGCACACCAAAACGATCCATCCGGTGACCACCCGGATCCGGTGTGTGGCTCGAAAATGAAAATCTGCGCGCAAAACTGGACCAGCTGTAACGGAGACGGATAATATGTTCTACGGGGGCCGTTCGGAACGGGACCACTGGCCGCGAACGGGGCACGCAAAGAAAGTACGCCTCCGATGAAGGAAAAGTTCGGTTCCCGCGAGGATTTTGGGGGAAGCGAGAACAAACCTGCCCGGCAAGCAGGCGGCCGAGGAAGCGATACCCAGCGATACACACTCTCGGGACCGATGAGCTCCACAAGGAAATGAGTTACGAACGACCAACGGCAAGACGGTATCGGCAGATACGTTCGCAAGGAAAACTAGCGAACGGAAAGCCCACGGTGCGGTGCGCCATCCTTTTTCCCCGTATTTTCCCTTTCTAGCACAAGATTATGTGTCTGTGTGGCTGTCGGTATCATTTCGAGATGAACTACGAAACACATACACACACACTAAGCCCCAAGGACTCCAACAAGTACGGAGCCCAACCACCCGAGGATCACATTCGCACGGCGCCAAGGCGCTCGAATGGAAAGCGTGCGAGCGAGCGAAAAGCGAATGGCACTGGGAAAATGTATTACTGCGGTAACTCCCCGTGGAGTTACTCTCCTAAATGAGAGTTTCACAAACAACCGAACCAACCTGATACCTAAAGCAAAGTTTTTCTCCACTTCGGTCCCATTTTTTTGCTGTTGTTGTTCGAAGCTTCCCTCATCACACATAACCTCCGGTTCAGTTCTATCCCACACACACACACACAGCGACACACAGCACGAACATTTGCCAACGAGTTTCCAACGAGCTAGGATGCCACAATGCCTTAGATGTTCCGATGCGCCGATCGGATGGTTGGTCTCGTGATAGTCGTTTGCTTGGCGCGCAGAAAGAAAAACACTATCACTATGCCACAGTCCGGGGGTGTTCCCATGCTACCGCGCACTGGGGTAACATTAACTTTGTTCTCGCTTCTTTTTTTTCTTAAGCGCATCACAGTAGCCCTTTCCATTCCTATCCGTCTTCCGGTATACCATATTCGCTTGGCAATTTGTCTTTTTTAATCAGTTCTGCTCAAGAGATGCGCGGCCACATGCATCCATAATTTAGTAGTTGATGCTCTTCAATAGATACTGCTTCAATTTGCAGCAGTTTTTTTGGAGTAATTGATCATTTTTTGTTAAAAACAAGCCGCTTCAAAAGAATGTGCGCCTAAAAGTATGCAATTTTCTTCTTTTTTGCAGTGAGTAAAATTTGCATACCTTTAAGGCGCTTCAAAAGCAAAGCACTTCGATGGGAGCCGATTGATATCGATTTTAAGAACAAACACTACTATTACTACACATTACTTACCCTCGCTCCGGTCTACTGCATCCTCCCCCGAACCTGCATAATGTTGGACCAAGTGATTGCTTTCGGGATGGCTTTCATCCATCCGCTTATCCACCTTGCTTTCCTGAGTGACGGAAGCACCAACACTAGACATTCCTTCACACGGATTCACACATTCCGATTCACACACACTTTCCCCATCCTTGCATCGAACGTTCTCTTCATTCATAACGCTTACTTTCACCTCAGGCTCAGGCTCATCGTCATCACTCGAGCCTTCCAAATCCTGGTCGTCACCTTCGTCGTCGTCGTCATCAACCTCCTCAGCGTCCTCCTCATCATCGGTAATGTCCTCCAGCATACAGTCACTTGTCACATCCGCGAGCGTTCTTTTAATTGTGCCATTATTCGGTCGTGGTATTGTGGAGGCCATATCTTCTGTTGCTGCCGTCTCTTCGTCACCTTCATCTGTGGAGGATAGAGAGAATGTGTGAAAACTATCCCTATTCCTTGACAGGTAAGGTGTCACAGAAAAACGACACGGATTCTCATGTCAAAATCGTCTCCAACTCTCCAACTTTTTTTCCCCCAAAACAAATCTAGACCTCACAGGTCCTGGTAATTATCACACTAAAAAAGAGATACCGGGCAAGCGAGATATCGCCCGTAATTAGAGCTGGTTGCTTCACTAGAGTGACAGCTCACTGAAAGCCACGTGGTCTCTTATCGCGGGGCCCCGATAGGTACTACAACCGGGACAGCTTAGTACAGGTGGCGAAACATGGTTCTACAATTTGGTGTAATTAATCTTTTAAAAATAGAGGAGCAGAAGCGTCTAACAGCGGCTGACTGACAGATGAGTTCTCTTGGGGAGCTTAAAAAATCAAGACTCAATTTTTTGGTTTTCAAACGACTTCTCCACACTGTCTTTCTTTTGCACATACAAAAATCATTTACCTAATGGTGTCTTGCCCTCTTTAACGCTTAAAGTGTGTGACTGCCGTTTTACTCCTCCCCCCGAAGGACCTCGTCTATCGACCATTTGACATTGACATTTGGCCGCAGCTGCACTTTTGCTCAACCGGTCGGATGCAAATTCACCCCGACAGCAAACTCCCCACAGTGACGGGTGCCGTTTTGCGATCACATTCAGCAGTTAATACGCTGACTGTCATCCGAGACTACTCGCCCAGCCTCCCCTAACGATACCAAAGCGTTTGCCGATCGCAAGGCACTTCGGCACACATACTAAAGGGCGAAAAGTACTGCCGTTAAAGTTTTTCCAAGTGTAATAATCAGCTAAAAGCCAGCGACACCCACCTAGACGACTACCGCTTCTGGCCCGTGAGTCTACTAACCCCTTTCGGTAATGGCGCGGAATTCCGACACCGGAACTCGTACCTTACTAGAGTTTCCTTTCTTTCTTTTTCTCGCTCTCTCTCTTACCGATTCCTGTCAATCAACGAACGCATTAACGTTGATGGCGAGCCATGAAGCTGTCACGCCGCCCTGGTGAACATATTTCGCGACCTTGTCTTCTCTGCTCACGAAACACGGGTGAGTTTTGTTTTGTATGACGGGTGCAGCAGCAGCACTCAAGCCTTCTCACACGGTTGGTGGCCGTATCGAACAGTGGTACCTCACTGCCCAAATTCCCATGCCACCAATTCCCGCTGCTTCCGTGCTAGGGCAACAGCAACGAAGGTGAAGCTTTTAATAGCCTCCCGGTGACATCTTGGTCTGGTACGGGGCACGGGTGGCAAACATAAACACGTCACCCCATGCTTGGTCTGGAGGACCTCCGACCGACCGGAAGTAATCGGCTTGAGAACACCGATAGTGCTTCCGAACCACACCAACTTCGATGACAGCAGAAGGCTCACGAACATAATCAGCACCATCAGGACATCTTTTCGGCAGGAACTCACTCTCTCTCTCTTAGCACACGAGAAGAACGAACCGTAATGCACATGTACCGACACGAACAACGAGTGTCCTATCAGCGTACGACCCATAACGTGCCGTTGTGGCTCTAAGGTGAGGTTTGATCGTACCACTAATTACCACCAGCTGGGCACGTGTGACAATGGGAACCCAACCGCCGGAACCTCCGTTCAGAGCGGTTAATTGATAAACGCGTACAGCGGTACACCGGCAAAGGAAACCGTTCCCTTTTTGTCTGGTAACGCGAGTGCGTACTTGCTAATTCCACGCGGTCTCGTACACCGTACCGTGCGCGTGTACTGCAGCAGCGCCATTCGACCATTTTTCGGCCGACCGCTTTTAGTGCGAAACGCACGCAAAGAATGCAAAGCGATCCCAGCGGCACCCAACAATGCGACATCCGGTCGCAAAGAAAGGGTTTGGAACGTTCCATTCCGACACACGGCCGTCATAGCGTCATAATTGTGGGAACGTGCGTTGTGTTCCGTTTTTTGTCCCTTTCGTTGTTGTGTCCCCCCGGCCAGTAAGGTTCGGATTTGCCGCAGAACTTAAACCACAGCCCACACATCTACAAACAGGGTGGGACAACCACAAGCACCACCACCAATCGCTGCGGTATTTCACCGATAATGTCCAGCCCCGTTGGCCAGAGAGACCGAGGGTGAATAATCACCCACGTGGCCAAACGCGCGGACCTGCAACATTAGCGCGCGAAAACAGCAATTACCGTGCCCGGATCGAGGGGTCACCAAAGGGGTCGTTCGAATGGTGTTGCAGAACGTGCTCCTCGGGTACCGTGAAAAGCGAAACAAAAAACACTCCCGACAGCAAGAGGTCATTAATTTTTACAATTCGGAAAAGTGTCCCCCATGACCGTTTCGGCTTTGCTTTTTTATTTCTGATTTCCAGTTCATTTGCTTCTTTAGCTTCAAACTTTACCCGGGCCTATTTATTTCAGGATTTATCTCCCAATGTTTTTTTTTCTGGTATCAGCACTTTGAGTTCTCTTCAGTTCTGTTGGCCTTAAGAAGAACTAACAGCTGCAAACTAAACAATTAATTTAATTTTAGTAATAGATATTGGCATCAGTGCTTCATACTCTTATGTCCTCTTGGTCTGTCAGATGATTAATTCTGCTCAAAAAAAGGTTACTAAACCAAAATTTAATGGCAAATTGAGGAAAGAGGCGATTCTTACCCATTGCACAAGACTCTTACAGTAAGCAGCTCTGCTTTAATGGATTAAACGTTTAATAAATGCACGGATATTCCCATCCCGAAAAGGCTCAGCTGCATGACTTCTACCAGCTAATCGTAACGGATTAACCGTACGTGCTGGAACCGATCGCTACTAACAATTACTAATTGCCCACAGTGTCGTTTAGTAATAGGCTTATAAATCTCACTCAGTACGTACAGTAGCTCATGGATTACACCGGCTCTTCGTGCCTAAGGCATCTTTCTTTTCGACGGACCATTTTGAGTGCTAGACAAACGCAACAGTGCCCGGTTGTAAATAAACAAATCGTTGCAATAAAATGTCTTCCCTCTTAATTGAATCACGTACCCGTGTTCCTTCTTTTGCAACTCCGTTCCAAGCCACTGGACGCGGTCTTTCTTCTTTGAACGGTTTTATGAAAAGCCTAAAACCTAGGATGGGAAGGTAATTTATAGAACGATTAGACACCGTTTAAGCATCGATTAGCCTTTTTGGATTAAGATGCTGTAACGGACGATCGTGTACACCGAATACAGCTGGCTGGCTAATCGATGGGTGTACCGATTGCATGCAGTTGCAGTAAGATCCTTTGTGGTAATATTTGTCAAATTTATTGCAGAAAAATCATAAATCTATTACGATTTGGATTAAGTTCGAGAAGAGTTACGACGTTCAGTGCATCTTTCTAAGCAAATTGCATACATTTCAGGCGCTGTAAAGCCAAGACACACAACTCACTGGGAAGAATGTGAGATTCATGTGCATTCGTTTGTGTCTAAACGCTTTTGAATTGAAGTGGAGCTTGAAGAGATCCCATGTGATGGATATATTGCATACTAACAGGCTTTTGGAAACCCATGAACATTTAGACAAGGGCGAATATTAGGGTTTATGTTTGCATTTCTTTGATCGTATAGCAACAGAACAGCTGCATGCTCTCAGGGTATACTTACTAGCCAAGCTTACTTCTGTCTCTATATTAGATATGAATGCCAGCTTGATTAACTGTCACAACTAATAATTATTCTAAGTTTTTGGTCTAAATTAGCTTTTGATTACAGGGTTTTCGAGGGTATTATCGATGCATTCAGCGCGCTATAGAAGCATTCGAGGATACTATTGATTCATTCAGTGAGCTATCGAAGTATTCGGAAGATTTTGTGGATGTGGTCGGCGTTGCCGAAAAGTGCCGAAGACGATGTCAATAGCAACGCCGAACACATCAACACAATCTTCCGAAAACATCGATAACTAACTGAATGAATCAATGATATGATCGATAGCGCGCTGAATGCATCTATCGATACCCTCGAAAACCCTGTAAACTTAAAGTTTATGATTATACGGTGACAAAAAAGCAAACACAAATAAACTATACAAACGTTTGATACATCTCGGAAGGCACTGCGTTGCAATTTTCTTGTACATTAAACCAGAATTCCTTCAAAACGCCTAAATGTATGCAATCAATGTATGCAGTCCGCGTAATGGTTGAGTAGCGATCTCATCTGTCAACTTTACAGCCTACTTTTAGGCGTTTTTTTTAATCCATAATGTACTTAAACTTCACACAATACTTTATGTATGTTTTTAAGGGAAAATAAATCAACTCTTCCGGTTAGTGTGATTCATTAGTACCTCAGTGGCTACCAACAATACAGTTCGTATCCCAACAACGGCACCAGAAACATTGTTCCCTCCCGCAAAACCACACACTTCCTGCCGGGACCCAGGGAGAATTTGCAGTGCCTGTGACTGAGGCAACCCACCGGTCCCACTGGTCATCTAACGGTGACCCGCGGGACTGCAGTCGGGTATTAGTTATCCGGTTTCGCGCTACGGACCAACTTTCGTGGTCCAGTTGCACACTGCAGGTACCCAACCACAGCACAGCACTGCATCAAAAACTGTTCCACCGTAGCGCCAAAACAACAAAATAAAACTAAAAACCCTGTCCCACGCTTTGTCCCGCTTTGTTTATGCCGCTACGGGTAGTGCTCGAAACGTCAAATCGAAATTGTCATCACCGCGTTAGGAACGGGGGATGAGCTGTTGACGCACATGACGCAGTTGCAAAGGGCGGCAGACACTTCCTCCCATTTCTGGACCCTTCCAAGCCTTTGGGACACACATGCCGGGTGGATCTGTTCCATAACGTGTCACACACTATCACAATCAAGTTTTCCAGCTTTGCGCGCACATTTTTCCCAACAGTCGGCATCTCTCTCTCCCTCTCGAATCTCCCTGACCCACCCAAGACCTCACAAAACAGGGGAGAAAAAAAACTTCCACGCGCGCTCTCTCTCTCTCTCTCTCTTTCGCAGTGTTATATATTCATATCTATCTACGGTTGTGTGTTGATCCTGTTCGCTTGAAAGTTGTGCAGCACTGGTCGCCTGGTATTGTGTATGTATATCGTGAGTGCTCCCCTTTGCGATTCCCACGGGGGTCGTCCTGGCCCCAAAAGCCCGGTCCCATTCTTGCCACTCGCTGGCAGAAATATCGAGGTATCGTCAGGCCCCAGCGCCAGCGCCATCGGGCGAAGGAATCCCCAGTGGGGCAACTCCTCTTACTCGACAGCAAGCCGACAGTGGTGCGAGTGGTGGTGCGCAAGGGAGGAAGTGGCTGTAGGTGAACGGAGGACGCATGGTCACCGGCCGGTTTTCTCGATTTTGTGAAAATGTGTATTCCCATTGCTGATACACCCTACCACCACCGGTCGGACGGTCGGATGGGTTCTTGGGTGTATTTCACCAATTTCATCTTTCCGCTCCCAAGGGAATTTCCCAACCACCCCCGTTTTTGAGCCCCTTCCTGTCTCGCTCCAACTCTCTTTCTCTTGCTCTGCGTTGTCTTGTCGGTGTGTTGGACGGTGTTCACTCCTTTCGCGTTCGCACTCGGCACTGGCGGCGAGGACAACAATATCCTGAGAGTGCTGATGTTCCTTTTTTTTTAGGGTTATCGTTGGAGGGAGAGCACATTTGGCTGATAATGTGACTCTCGTGCCAGGTTCTCCAACGAATTCTTGCTTAGTTTTCCCTCTTAAAATACTAAATGTTATGCATTTTTCCTTACCTCTTTTACTCAAGAGGACATTATCCTTTGCGAGACGTTTCGATTATCGTTACGACGATGCACATGGACACAATTCTATGCTCGGATCTAACCAAGAATTGAACCTACAAACGTACGGCTACTAATACTCTATACAATCGAGCTAACCGGTGAGACACACCAATATCTCCCTTACCTGAACTATATTTACTGTCAAAATCGAACTGTGTATGTGTGTTGCTTGTTGCCTCGCACAGTCCTCCCCTCGTATGTATGTGTGTCTGTATGTATAATAACACATTCATTTTCATATCGACGTTACTGTAATACGGTACATCCCACGGGAATAGCGCATCTCCCCAAGGATACTCCCGACATTGGGATGGAACGGTTCGGTCGACGTTCAATGCTACCTTCTCCACCAACAGCAGTTACTGCTACTACTACTACTAACACTACTACCACTGCTACTGCTGCCACAACAGCACATGCACTATTCCCGATGTTCCGATGTTCGGAATATTGTTCCGCCTGTCTCCACGCGCTGTTCCCACAAGGATACGTGAGACGTGGCAGGGTACCGAACACCGAACCGAGACAGGGTGTGAAATGGAATTTTGGAATCGAATGAATCCTTCCAACCACGCCGGCCACCACCTTCCTTCCCTTTTGCCCACCCAAAAGCCTCCTGAGAGGGTGGACGTAGGATAGTTGATAGTCGTTGGCTCCAATCGACAAACACACACACACACGCATTCGGGTAACATGAGAGAGAGAGAGCAGGAGAGAACGAAAAAAACATCCAAGCAAGCGTTGGCTGTGTGGGAAAGAGCGAGAACGAGCGAATCCCATGCATGGTGGATATACACACCATTCCCACTTTTTGGTCTCTCGTGGATTCAGCGCGAAAAACCCGGCGTGGAGAGGAAATCGAATGTTCGCTCGCGCCTGTGCCAGTTTGTTGGCTGCTCCGGTTGTTGCTGTGTTCCGAAGCACGGGTTGCACGGGTGGTGGTACTTTTCCCCAGGGAAAATGCGCGCCAAAATTTGACTCCCTCGCCCATAACGCCACCATCACCACCACTTCACTTTTCCCCACGTTCGTTCCCACCGGAGTCTAGAGGCCTTTTGTGTTTGCTGCAGCAGCAGTTCGACGCCCGATGATAATATCCTTGCGAATCCTTATGTATGTGTGAGGGTCCGCTTTTGTTTTTCGTCAATCACAATTCAATTTTTATATTTTAGGTACACCAACGACACACCAAAACTTACGCTTGAGAGCTCTCGGTTTAGCCTGCTTCCGGCGGGACATTTTCTGGTGTTTTTGGTATGTATGTTTTTGTTCGCACAAATCCGTTTGCGATCCGTTTGTTCTTAACGTAATCTTTTCATGTATCGGCACTCCGGAAACTATGCACTTCACATTCGAATGACACTTTTTTAACGCACAAAAATGCACTTTCTTCTAAAAGCTTTATACATTCTCGAAAGTCGCACAAAATAGCGCATTTCTTCGACACGATTGTGTTGACGCACGCTTACACTCGGCACAGAGACCAACGGCGTGTGTATATTACTCGGCACAGTCAAGTCGACAGCCACGGTACGGTACGGTAGTAATGGCGAATGTCGCCACCACAAAGGTCAGCGCCGGAATGTATGCTTCCGCTGCACGTCAACCGGCAAACAGGGTCGCGTTTTTAGTGAGAGCGCAAGCAAAAGAACGAACGATTCATCCGCATTCGCTCTTTCTCTCTCTCGTTGGCCAACGCTTCAGGATGAACATGCGAATCAGGGGAAAAGCATTTTCCTCAGCGTGTGTTTTTAGAGGCACAAAAAAAACGAAGGGGAAAGCATCGTTATGCCGGCACCACATGATATCCCGATTTGTATTCCCATTTCTTCTGATTCCGAAATTCCTGTACACAAACACACACATGCACGCTTCTGGATGTGTCCCGCTGTTTGGCTGGTTGCAGAGGGTCAGCTGATCTTTGGAGGTTTCGCATTTGATGTATTACCACCCGGTGGTGTTCCTGCTGGTGCATAATTGCAATAGCAAGTGTAGAGAATTTTCGGGTGGCATAGGACTGCCCCTATTAAGAAATGGAACAGATTTTTACCAATAAACCTACTAAGTAAATGATAGGTTAACGATTCATAGCAGGAGTTCGTCACGAGAACCTCACGCGAAACGAAATTTTCTCACGCTATCAAATTACCTATGTATGAGAATTTTCATCGGGAACTTTCATTAAGGCCCTATTTGATTTACCTCATAGCTAAGTAATTGGAATAAGATCAACATATCCTAGAAAAAAGAATATTTTAAATCCAAACTGTCCGGAGCTGCATTTGAAATAAAATCAACCGTTTCTTACCCCCCCAACAAAAGCATTGTCCATCCCTACTACACAACAGTTTTCCACCCATCAAAACTTTGCTCGGCCTGCTCAGCTGATTCGCGCGTTCATTCGCACCGTTTTCAAAACAATCCCTCTCTCACGCATACTCAGTCGTCGCTACGCAACCTCCACACATTCTACGCTCTTTTTCTTTCTCTCTCTCTCTCTAACTCCCACTTTCCACCCGCTCTCTCTTCCTTTCCATCGTACCAGTCAAACGTCAAAAGTGTGGATATAAACAGAGCCCTCTACCCCCCAAAAGATCACGCTCCAGCAGCAACGCACACATCGTAAAGTGACCGTCAACATTAACGGCTGAGGGTTAGCGTTATCATCACCGCAGCTTTGTGTGGCCAACATCAACTCCCGGCACGGTCAAGTACACGGCCACAATCCGTCACAGTGCGTGGTTCCGAGTGGAGGTGGTGTTGAGAGCGGCCCAAGGATTTGCTGGATTCGGTAGGACTCGAGTGGCTAGTGTGTGCGACAGCCCGTCTTACAACACCTTACGCATCATGGCGCTACGGGACGGCCGGGGTACTCGTGGCCATAGTTTCCAGCGTACCGAGGAAAAGCGGTCCTATCTGTTCTCCTTCAGTAGCAGCTTCGATGAGTTCGGTCCACCGTATGCGGATCTACCGATGGAGGTAAAGTTGGTGGCGTGTTTTGTGTTTTTCTCCCACCGCTGTCTGTGGGTCACGAGACCTAGGCATCGTAGACTGCGATAGCGTAATGTTATGAAAGTGATTAAACTCTTCACGCAATGCCGTGGAAGAGTAACACGAAAAGGAGCATTACACCGTAATCTCGTCAAAGATCGAATGATAGTGAAGTTCTCTCAGCTACTGTGAAGATATTTCCCCGGATGATGATAATAAATGTGACGCAAGGGGTAATCTGCCTGCAAGATTTATGCTGACTAATATAGGCAAACGGTGCAGGGGCTCAATACACAGCTCGCAATCGTCCGAGTAGACGGTGATGCGCTGAAACGGACTTGGCTTTATCCGTTGCTAAGATATAGAATATCTGTCCCTTCGTGTTAACCTGACAACTCACGATAGCACGCATAATAGCTATTAACTTATCTCTTTTTAGATATTGGTCAAGATTTTCTCCTACCTGGCACCATCCGATAGACGCGAGGCCAGCCAAACCTGTCGCCGATGGTGTGAAGCTTCCCGCCACACCGCATTCCTCGCCAACTTCTGGCTAGTACTGCACCGCCAATCGTTCGACGTGAACATCCCACCGGTGCGGGACCTTCTGCACAGCTTCCGCCACTTCCCGAACGTACAACTCTCGGAGGTTGACTTCGAACGGATCGGTAACTTCTTTACCCAGTTCGGGCCACACATCCAGCGGATCGTGTTTCAGGCGTGTGAAATACAGGAACGTGACATGGTCGCAATCCTTCGCTGTCTGCCAGCACTGCGCTCCCTTACGATCAGCTCCTGTCGCGATCTGTTCATGTGTGTGCGGCTGTTTGATGATCCGGCCGAACGGGAGCACCTCCGAGCAGTGCTTGCCAACGTGACCGAACTTTCGCTCAACCACGTCCAGTATCTTTCCGATGGAATTCTGCACCGCATAGTGGACATTATGCCCGCGCTCCGTGTCCTCGACCTGGCCGGCTGTCACATATCCTTCCACCAGGGTCTCTATCGGAAGTTTTACACCGGCGATGGCAAACAACCGTCAGAGTCTGTGCTTACCTTCCATTACATCTCGCAACTGATTGATGAACGGAAGGAATCGCTCCGAGCGCTCGATT
The DNA here is from genome assembly GCA_002091835.1 of Anopheles maculatus. NCBI lineage: Eukaryota > Metazoa > Arthropoda > Insecta > Diptera > Culicidae > Anopheles > Anopheles maculatus. Next base: position 7,691 of record KZ061573.1, on the reverse strand, counting down.
TCAGCGAAACGCTCGTGGACGATAATGCGCTAGAAGTGCTGGCCGGCATGAGTCCGACGCTGCGTCTCGAACGATTGGATCTGAATCGTTGCGAGCAGCTATCGAACCGAGGACTCGGATCGCTTATTACCGCCCATGCAACGCACCTGCAGCACTTGAACCTCTCGAAAACGTACCGCCTAACCGATGCCTGTCTGTTGCAGATTTGCCGCGAATTGACCGGTCTGCGCGTGCTTAAAATGAGAGTATGTCGCGCCCTAAGCAATCAGGGTGTTCGTGAGCTTGGGCAGCTTGCAGCGCTGGAAGTGCTGGACATTTCCTACTGCAAGGAAGTGAATGGGGCGGGCATCCTCGAAGGTATCGCATCCAAACCGAACCACACACTGCGGGAACTTCGCGTCCAGGGGCTAAATCTTTGCGAGCAGTCCGTTATTGCGATTGCGGCAAATCTATCGGCACTGCACGTACTCGATCTTGGCTACTGCTTCCATGCCGTATCGGATCTCTGCGTGCAGTTCATCATTCGCAACCTCGCGCAGCTGAAGGAGCTCGATCTGGAAAACTGCGGCAAACTGTCGGACGAAGGATTGACGGGGTTGGGAATGTTGCCGAAAATCGAACGCCACGAACAGCAGCACTCTGGTGTGCGTGGTGCTGAACGTGAAAATGCACAACCAAACGAACGACCAGGCGAAGAAGAAGAAGCGCCACCCGTGCACCCACCGGAACCGGAACCGGAACCACCGCAGGTAGTAGCACCAGCACCACACATACGCATCTCGTTGCGTAGCCGCGCGGAGAAGGAAATCGTCGAGGACGCCGAACGGAAAAAGCTACTGCTGGAGGCGATGCAGCGCAAGGACAATCTACAATCGGCACAGAACGATTCCGCCACATCCTTCAGCGGGTACTACGTTGGTCGGCTGCAGCAGCTTACCATTCTCAATCTAACCGGTTGTAATGGGCTTACGGACGTGACGTTGATGTGCAATTTCCGGATTGCCGATCTGCGCCAACTATCCCTTGCCCGCTGTCAGCAGATTTCGTACGACGGGATCCGGGCGATGGTACAGGGATGTCCCGCTGTCGAGCATCTCGATCTCAGCGAGTGTCACAACATCAGCGATCGTGCGGTCGAACAGATTGTCGTCCATCTGCGCCGGCTGCGTACACTTAGCCTCCGGCGCTGCTATCAACTGACCGACTTCAGTCTCGATCACATCGCCTGCCACGGGCACCGGTTGCGTGAGCTCGATGTACGCGGTTGCAAGCACATGTGTGCCGATCCGGCCATGCGGCTGGTAAATCTGCCTCTGCTGACAACGATTCTAGCCGGGCGACAGGATGAAATAAGCAGTGGAGCGTTTGATACGGCGTTTACCGCGATGCCAACGCCACCACCTCTACCACCAGCGCCGCGCCTTACGATGCGCTTTTAACAGGAAGTGGGTTTGGTTGGGCCTACTGTTGCTGTTCGATGCAGGCTGTTTGGTACTGATGGCATCGTGGCTAGCTGGCTAGTTGCTATGGCAATTGTGCTAGTGGTTGCTTGCTGTACCGCACGAAATTCGATCAGTGCCATTTGTGTTATCTTTTCTTTTGTTTGCCCCGGTATTGTTATCGCAAATTTAAAAAAAAACCGGTTTTGGAAACGAACAACACTCACTTGAAGTGTGTATGATACGTAGCATAGTAAACACACCCGTATAATCGGTATCTGTACTCTATATGCCCTAGCAAAAGGAGAACATTATTTAATGGAACTGTATATACTTAACTCGCGTGGTTTATAAATAAATTATCACTTCTCTTATATATCCAGACGTGATATTATCGTTAAACTCAAATTGGAATATTAAAACAAACACCTTTCTACGTTTTTTGACACATTTCGCCATATTTACTAACGTATTTACCCTACATTCAGATTTATTGCTCTCGGAACGGTTTTGGTTTTTGGTTGTTTTGCTTTGTAAATAATGTTGTTTTCAGTTTATGCTTTCTACACCTAAACAATCGTCTCGTCTCGCATCGTAAGACTGACTTTGTAGCATTTAAAGCAGCCTTTACTATGTACATACACACAGACTATCGAAATAAAATTGCCAGAATACAAACGCAAAAACGAACTCAGAAAATGATAGCCATTTTGTTCGTTGTGTGCAGCAAACAGTGAAGAACGTTTACGGTAAAAATTAGTTAGCACACTCGATACACTCGATAAAAAAAACAACACAAACACACATCAACTTATATCGATGAGAAACTACTGCACGAAATAAATATGTTAAAATGGCACTAGAAAATGAGAAAACAATGAAATACACTACACGCAAAAAAAACGCGCACACACACACTTGAACGAAATCATGAAACACTGGATAGGAAGGAAAACAAAACTGTCCGTACACAAAGCATACAACACTCACGGAAGAAATCGTCTTTTCGACCTGTTTTTTTTGCGATCTCTTAATCTCTCCACTAGCGATCGTTAAACGATCTTTTGCTGAGCAACAAAGCGCGCAGAAATCTTTATCATGTATCAGTTGGCGTCCCTTTTTGCATCCTGATCGTTGGTGTTACGGTGTCCTTGCATATCTCACTGCTTTCCTCTACCCATACTCGGACTGTATCGTAAGGGAAAACTCTCCCTTCGAATGAATAAATGTTCCGTGATACCAAAGCCGCGTATCGACAAGCAACGCATCGCCCGGCTCGACGTAGAAGCTGAAGCTGCGACACTCCGCATCGCACTCGGGCGTTGGCGCCAGGATCCAGCTCTTGTTGCCCCGCAGCTGAGCCTGCCACATCAACCGAGGGATGTAATCGATCTGCAAACAAAAACAAAAAGCGATAAACACCATCTTAGTAAGCTATTAACATGCATACAAGCGCATCACACACACCCAGCCCTACTTACATGCATCACCGCGCCCTGTTCGTACCCGAGAAACACAAAATCGGTGTTCGGCATCTCGGCATCGTCCGGTAGGAAGTGTGGCTTCGGATAAAGCTTCCGCAGTTCGGCTAGCACCGCCGGATTGCAGTTGCTCCATCCCACGTACCACGGTTGCTGGCCCGCACGAAACTCGGCCCGCTCGTCCGACATCCGGAAGACATCGCGCAACGTTTGGAAGTTTGATTTGAAGTGCAAAAACTGACAGTCCTCGTGCAGGCTGTCCAGTGCGGCCGGATGCTTTAGGTACAGATCCTTCAGAAACGTGTAGTTAAGCAACCGTACGGCTGGCCAGTGTGATACCGCCCGCTTTATGATGATCGGGCGCGAGGAGTACGCGTACGGTTGAAACTCTTCGCGCGTCAGGTTTTGCAGTATGATTGGCCGGTCAACACCCCGGCAAAAGTCACAGTTCGAGACGGGTCGCGTCGCTTCCCAGATGAGATAGTTGTTTGGCACGATGCACCGCATACCGAGGGCTAGCTCGAGAAAGCCGGCCAAAAACGGTGTGATGATGAAGAGCACCACCACGAATATGGCACTGTACACGATCGCCAGGATGCCATCGTTCTGCGGGAAGAACCGCGGTGCCCGGTAACCGATCGACTGTTTGAACGCCTCTTCCATGTCGCGTTCGGTGATGCCGCGGTTCGTACGCAGCACCTCATTGCTGAGCAGATGCAGCTTCTGCAGCAGTATCTGATCGCACAGCTTCACACGATCCATGGCATTATCCGGAAGCTATTGGGTTACACTTTCTTCTCTCTTTTTCCCCTACAGGTCAATCTACAGCTAATGACTTTGTTGTGCGTCGTCTCGGGTGGAAGCGTTGAGGATGCTGATAAAGCGTGTGTGATTACCGACCATCGGCCACCAACGAGTACAGGCCATCTACCCGTTTTGCTTAGTTTGTGCGTATCGGGGGGGAACCGTAGGTGTGAGATGCCACCACGATTCGATCGGAATTTTCCTTTACGGTGAGCTTTAATTTCTTAACTTTCATTGAAACACCACCATTTGGCTGCTAGTCGTCGTTCGCTCTCGGTTGTTTGTTCGATAAAATCTATAGTTACGAGCCATTATAAGCTAAAAAAAAAAGGTAGGAGAAAATAAAAGTTTACACATCCAGACGGAACCATGGATGTTTTGCTTTTGAACTCATCGCCAATCTGACATTTGTGACAATCGCCAAGCGATGTTTTGGGCGATGTTTTTCACCGCTGTCAAATTGAAATAATTCAATAAACACACCCCGCAGACATTCGACAGTTGGCAACTGAAGAAACATCACGTGGTTTGAACAAGCCGTTACAAAGGTCAAGTGTATATAGAACAGAGTGTATCACAAAGGAATCTTACAAAGTTTAATTTTATCAAAAGTAAAATAGTTTTTGGAAAAGTGAACTAAAGGAAGTGTAAGAGGAAGTGTGCGAAGGTAGTATGGGGGTCCAGGACCCTGGAGGGGGAACCCTCTCAAACAACTACTATGGGATACTGGATGGGTTCGACGAACCTAGAAGAAAAATGGGCAAGAAGTTCAGACAATCGATCCACGAAACGGTACAACAGGGTGATGAAGAGAAATTCCTTATCATGCAATCTTTAACGGAGGGAAAGGATTTAAATAAGACCAACCCATTCCTCTTGTCGAAAATAATAGAAAATGCGATTAATGCCAAACCACTGCAAGTGAATCGTCTGCGAGATGGTAAACTACTCATTAAAGTGGCTAACCAAAAAGAGTGCGAAAAACTGAAAAAAATAGTGCGTATCCAGGACAATAAAGGCGATATAAAAGTGCAAACAACGGAACACCCAACACTGAACACGTGCAAGGGCATCATAAGAAGTCCGGACATCGAATTCATGGAGGAGTGCGAAATTTTGGAAGGACTAAAAGACCAAAAGGTCAGCGAGGTAAGTATAATCAAAAGGAAAAGTAACGACAAAGTGGTTAATACCAAAACAGCAATCGTCACCTTTACAACGGGTAAAATTCCAAGAATAGTGGATTTTGGATTATACCCAGTAAAAGTGGAGCTGTACATCCCCCGACCAATGCGTTGCACAAACTGCATGAAGTTGGGCCACACAAAAAAATGGTGCAGAGGAATCAAGACATGTGCTTCCTGTAGTGAGCCAGAACATGCAGGTGAGTGTAATACATTGAAATGTGTCTCGTGTGGAGAAGGTCACCATACACTGGACCGAAGCTGTCCTGTTTATGTGGATGAGACAGAGATAAGCAAACTAAAGACAGAGAACAAAATAACATACGGGGAAGCTAGGCGCCTACGGCGTAGACAATGCCCTACTATCCCCAAAAAATATATTACCGAAACCCACACTTACGCACAGACTACTAAAAACGTACCCAACACTAAAACAACCCTCCCAAGAATCCCACGCACAGAAATTACCAATACAGAAAACACCACAAAATTACTAACAGAAACTACTACACAGAAAACTAAAACAGACACAACCAAAAATAATAACACTCCAAAATATCACACAGAAAGACTATACAATACAAAAAAAAGAATAATATACATATATATCTACATATATATACATAAAATACCACACAACATCGACCCCCTTCCTTCAGCGTTAAAAGGCCTCAGAATAATGCAAGTTAATATACAAGGATTGATTAACAATCGTGATGAGTTAATAAAAATAATAATTGACAAAAAAATAGATGTTGTGAGCATACAAGAATCTTGGCTTACTGATAACACTGCAAAAAATATAAACATCCCAGACTATCATCATTTATACCAGACTAGAGATGATGGATACGGAGGCAGCAGCATAATGGTACATAAGAAATTCAAATTCGAACCATTACACATTCATCACAATAATAACTTCATACAATCTATAGGCATTAAAATCAAAAACATAAATATTTCAGTGATTTCGTCATATGTTAAACCTACTACACCACGAGCTCTCTACAACAATATCTTTAAAAAAATAATTGACACAACAAATAGACATAGAAAAATCATTATAATGGGTGATTTCAATGCGCACCATAAGGCATGGGGCAACCCCTATACAGATACCAAAGGTAAAGATACCTATAATGAGATAAACAACTCAGATATGACCCTATTACACAACAAAGAAGTCACATTCGTTAGTGCAGACCCAAACAAAAGGGACACTGCGATAGATCTAACGTTAATATCTCCAGACCTGGTTCATAAATCGAACAGAGTTGTCACAGATGAACACATTGGCAATAGTGGACACAAAATAATAATTACAAACATTGAAGGGCATAGCTTACCAACTAAAAGACAAATAACCAACAAAGCCCTAGTAGCGTTGCAAATAAAGCAACTAAAATGCCATGACCAATCAAACATCGATAGCATAACCAAAGAAATAAAAAAAATTATCAAAAATAACACAAAAAATTGCAACCACACACCTAAGTCGTGGTGGACTGAGGATTTACAGGTAGCATGGGAAAAGAAAAATGTAGCCAGAAAGAAGTATAACGCAAACAAAACACTAGACAATCACATCCAGTTCAAAAAGGATTTAGCAAAATTTAAGTTTATGAAAAAAAAAGAAAAAAGGAAAAATTTTGAGAGCTGGTTAGACCAAGTCAATACTGACACCTCTACCACCGAGTTGTGGAACATGATTAACAAGTGCCATGGAAAATTGGACAAAAAACAAAACATAAATTTAATAAACTGCAATCCCGAGAAAGCAAAAGAATTCCTAAAAATCAATTTCCCGAATTTTAACCAAAGAGCAAGAAAAATTACAGTTTTATACAATGACGACATAGAGCTGCTAAATCTAAACAAATGGCATGCAATATTAAACTCCAAGAAAAATACAACACCAGGGATTGATGGAATCTCATATGAAATTCTGAAAACACTAAACGATGAATCAGCGAGAAAATACATAAATGAAATTAATGCCATGTATCGAGAGGGAAAGGTTCCTAATAAGCTAAAGCGGATAAAAATAATTGCCATAGGGAAAATAGGGAAAAATTTAAATGAGGCTTGTAATTATAGACCGATAGCCCTACTAACAAACACAGTAAAAGTAGCTAACTCGGCGGTGCTGGACAACATCACGAGCCACTTAGATAATTACTCACTACTGCCAGAGACCACTTTTGGATTTCGAAAGAACAAATCAACCACTGACATCATATCTATTCTAGTCAACACTATCTCAAAAAAAAACAGGAAAAAAAAGTACACTGGTGTCATTTTTATTGATATTAAAAATGCCTACAACAGTGTACTAACAAACAAACTAGTAGATACTATGCTATCCAAAATGATATCACGAGAAGATATCGCTTGGATTAGCACTAAATCTAAACAAATGGCATGCAATATTAAACTCCAAGAAAAATACAACACCAGGGATTGATGGAATCTCATATGAAATTCTGAAAACACTAAACGATGAATCAGCGAGAAAATACATAAATGAAATTAATGCCATGTATCGAGAGGGAAAGGTTCCTAATAAGCTAAAGCGGATAAAAATAATTGCCATAGGGAAAATAGGGAAAAATTTAAATGAGGCTTGTAATTATAGACCGATAGCCCTACTAACAAACACAGTAAAAGTAGCTAACTCGGCGGTGCTGGACAACATCACGAGCCACTTAGATAATTACTCACTACTGCCAGAGACCACTTTTGGATTTCGAAAGAACAAATCAACCACTGACATCATATCT
>KZ061572.1:623842-657893 GCA_002091835.1 Anopheles maculatus | reverse complement strand
GGGGGTGCAAAGGCTTTCGCCATTATTTCGGGGCCCCCCATACGGCGGGGCCCTAGGCGGCCGCCTACTCCGCCCACCGTTTGATCCGCCACTGAGTATAACGCACTTTATAGTAAAAGACTCTGATTTAATCTGCATTAGAATCCATGTATGGCTTTTCTTTAATCCCTCTTTAATATCTGAACTATTTTCCGTATTTTTGAAGCTTTACGAATATCTGTTATTTTATCTCACACAACATGTTGCATTATTGAGGAACATCTTCAAGGATAATAGTTTACTTCTACTTTAATGTTGTTTGTCGTTTTTTTTACATTAATACTAAAAACATCCACAATTTTCTATTTCATGTGTTCCTTAATCGAAAATTTTATTTTTGATTCAATATTATTCTTTTCATGTGGTACCCCTAAGACATAGAGTGAACTAGCAAAATGTGTGTGAAAAACGTATCATAATTGTCCATTTGTAGATTGAATTCTATCTAGATCGAATTCAGATTTAAGATGTCCTCATAATACGTTTTCGGCACTGTATTACCTTGGCCTTTACCGATTATCTACCGTTCTGTGTAACCTTTGAGTCGTTTTCATCGATAGCTGGTGAAAGTTACCATATCGACCACGATCACGATCGTAAAACATGTTTAATCGCAGCAGTCTACCGTCTGCCGCCATCTTGCACGATTCTCAACGGTTGCTACGTTCATATCGTTTCTAGCCAAGCTTTAATCTTCAGCCGAAATATCCCCTTTTTGGAACTCGCCCGATCGATCGGTGGAAAACTGTGTTGCGGGTGATATTTCTCTACCTGGTTTTCGCCTTCCCATCACACACCCCTATCCAACGGCAGCTAGTGCATCGGTCCTTGCCTCTAGGTCTAGCGTCGCCAGAAGGTGCTAATAGTTTCACACACCAGTGAGAATTAATTGATGCGCATTCCGATAGTTCCCACGGTAATTGCACGGTCGGTATGCTCGCGTTTGATCCATGGTCCGAAGAAACGTAGCGCGAACAATAACGCGGCCATAGCATTGAGTCACTGGCACTGTTGCTGTAGCGGGCCGGGTGATGGGACGAGCGGGACCCGAATAGCGAAACCTTCGCCACAAGGCCGGACCGCCATTGCACAATGCGGCGCATAGAAAACTGGGCGTAATGGTGGGTCAGTAGACTTAGGGACGTGGGACGAAATTCGTGTTGAAATGTTCAGTAGTGTGCGGAACAAAGGGAAGCTAATTTAAGTTACATAAATTAAACAAATCGATACCTAACCATCGCTTCCTAGCCGAGATGACCACCTTTCAAGGGTCCAAAATGTTTGAAATTGAGATTAAACTATGCTTACTACACATTTGCCTTAATTGTTTTGATTTACACGCTTATTCTTCAACTCGTTTTAGACCTTCGTGTGCTTTAGAGAAAGACGCATTTTCATTGTCGAAACATTTACAAATTCTTCTGTGATTAGCTCATTAGGAAAAGGTGTATGAAAAATAGCTTAAACACACACACACGAACACACTCCCATACACACATTAAGGAAAATACAATAAAAAGAAGGTATTAATAGGGATGACACATTAGTTCAGTTTGTAATGCATAAAGTATTAACTATTTAACTTGGTAATGAGCTGCTTTCTTTAGCTGGAAATTATTGTAATTATTGGTTGTACGCTAAGAAATGAAACACTGTACTTTCATTAACAATAAGGAACAAATAAAGAGCTGCGTGGCAACAGTAGCGACATCTTTGTATTTATTTTTCCTCTAATAAGTCTGAATTACTCTTCAAAAACTGAAGTTTCAAGATGATCGCTTCTAGACAAACTTCCTTGGACCACTGATTATCAGGCTTGAAGTTGAACCAGAGCGGATGAAAAGGATTATCCATCAACCGGAAAGCTGTAACGAACGGCCTGAGGATGTAAACAATTTCACCCAGCTGTTCATCGTACATCCGGTTGAGACTTGCAAAGGCGTTAGCTATTTACACTTGACCTTTCTCTTCTTTACAGAATCTTAAAAACAATGCTCAATATAGGTTAGACGGTTGAGAAAAAGAATCACCATCAATCCACAGCTACACACCGAACGATCGGTCTGAAAAGCGGTTATAAAACCGCTAATCCAAATCCGTTTCCTTCTTCTCGCTGCCAATAAATCAACAATCCGGTGGTTGATGGTAAGAATTGTATGCGAATCACGACAGCAAAAAGCCAAACAAACGGTGGTCTAAATGGCAACAAAAACCAGTGTTGGACTTTGTAAGATTTTAAGGTTTTTGGCAGCGTTTTCGATGGCGTCTGTTCCGGAATTCAGGCCACAAAGCAGTCCATGATTTACATTTTCGGTAAACACGAGACACTCAATCAGGCTTGTCATTTTCATCCAAGCCTACTAAGTCACTGAGACGCTAGCTGTGAGTGTCTGGACCATGTTTGGAACTAAGATAACAAATCTTTGCTTTGCCAACTCTACTTCATTTCATTTAGCTTTGAAGATTTGCCCCATTCGCTCCAAAAGTAGCTCCAACAATCGGTAAACTTTTCTTCCGAATCGAACTGAAACGCGCGACTCCAGTCCGTCAAACTGTTCGGCCCGGCCAGACCCAGACCAGCGAGCAGATACGCCGGCTTTAGCCACCAATCCTCCCGAGGGCTGTCCGCTTTTATTGGCCATCGGGGAAAACAGGCGTCGGCACAACGAGCATGAACTGCGTGAACTTGTCGGAATGCCAAAAATCGAATAAATAACTTGTACCAGAGGGGTTAAACCTTGTACAGCGCTGGTAGTGTTGGTCGATTAAGCGGACGGGTTTGTGTGTGTGGTGGTTTAAAGGGATGACGGGTACTAGCGTGACACGCATCCCGAATCGTGGTGTGAAATTTGATACTTTAAGTTGTTTTGCATAAAGAAGCAACAAACCCAGACCCTTTAATGTTAAAGTTAACGGTTCGCACAAGGAGCATCCTTGAGTTAAATCGCGTACTGTTAACTGCGACGGTACCAACAGTAATGAGCGGGCCGGTGTTAGTTCCATTTGGTTCCAATTTATCAGTGTACTGGAAAGCCCATAGCGATTGTGATTTTATTAATGTCTGTTGAAACCCATTGTCTACACATGTTCATTTGAACAAAATGATTAAACAATTTCACACTGTAATCATGGCAAACTGTTGATTGTAGTGCAATATAAAATAACATAACGTTTTTGATTAATATATGTCGCTAAATTTTTATTACGGTTTGTGTTCGACAAGCTTAACCGTATGAATCGAGTAAGTTATGTCAACCCAATTTAAAAATAATTACTAAATGACATCAAACAAACGTTTAACAAAGTGTCTACTAGTAACAGCAGTTGGTTGGTCACAACTACCTTGACAGGATTTTCGTTTTAAGGCTTTTTTAGACACATAATTATTAAAATAAACTAGTAATGTGTAAACAGATATAAATTTGGACAGCTTTAAGCCATTTAACTATCAATTGTTCTGCACCAAACAACCGAATCCATAAATGACGTTTGCTGTATAATGTGAATGTCATTTAATCAAGCTTTTCAATATTTAAAATTACAAAGTATTTCTTAAAAAGAGCATATTTCCCAAGCAATTCCCTATTGATTGTGATGCTTAACAATAGTTTAACGAATTAAACGACTGACACGATCTTCGCCGAATGAAGTCGTAGATGGACGAGTATTTAAACCATTTCTTCATCTTTCTTGGCCTAACGACCTCTTAGGTCGTGCCTGTCATTGTTGGCTTTCTAGACTTATTGTAACCACATAGTTGGATAGTCAGTCCTCACTATGGGGGAACGGCCCAGATGAGACTTGAACCCCGGTCCTGCCGTGTGAAGACCGGCGCCGCTGTCGCATCTGCCACCGGGCCACCATTTAGAAAAGGTAATTGTCATCAGTTGAGGTTCAATTGGCTTCAAATAACTAATATTGCTTTTAATAAAAGATGTAAAAATAACACGAATATCAATAACGCAACTAGCATTAAGACTTTTTCTATAAATTCTTGGGAATGTGCAAGAAGTCAGGGTAGTTTTGAAAGTATTTGTCACTATTCTACTGTAATAAATTGCTTAGTTGATCAAAATCATGATTTTATATTGCTTTTATAGCTGAAGCTGCATTAGATTTAAAAAAAAAAAAATATATGCAAGCTATAAAAGTGTTTCTTGGTCTGTAAATTACATTTTGACATTTTACTACAGCAATACTGTATAATAATGCATTCCTATCAGAGTCGTGACGTTTTGAGTCCTTTGTGTGATGACTACCGCTATTTCTGCTTGTCTAAACCTCACAAAAAGCTTCTCAAGGCTTAAAGTTCTCTAAGCTAATCGAGCAACATTGATGAAAAAAGTAGCAATTTTAACGCTAAGTACGAAAATAGCTTAGTAGAGCTAAAAGTTTTAGAAAATGAATTGTTAAACGATCTGTTCTCTTTCGTTTTAACTTATTAAAACACATAATTCGTTTAACATAGGAATGGAAGGTAAACCAAGATCATAATGTAAGAGACCACCGGCACAAGTCATTAGCAATAAAAGATCGCGCCCGTTAACATCGTTAATTTGATCATCTCTCAAGATTTAACATTCCACACTCATCCAATTTCTGCAACTTAAATCCAACGTCAATCCAATATGTCACAAACGCAAAACAAAAACATCCCTATTTCACCTGTTCTAAATTGTACAGATTTGTACTGCAAATGCACAACCCGTGCCAATAAATCGATTTCATCCGGCTGCAAAGATTGTGTGGGAATTATCCCGAGGCGCTAATCATTGGTTTGGATTAAAAATAACCAAATCACACGCTCCCCGTTCAACGGCTCTATGTGTGTGGACACTGTGCACTCTCAACAAACTGGTATAAGTATCACCGACCAACTGATACCATTTGGGCGAACACGAATTAACATTCTCTTGGTCTGCCCGGACTCGTCTTCTATCGTCCAATAATCGATCGATTCGGTCCGCCCATTCGGGCCCTTTCGCTTTAGCTACATTGGCCAGTACATAGTAGCAGTGCTTATCGCAACTTATCGTGGCCGCAACACTCGAAAGAATGGCGATCATCCTATCAGCATGGGCTTGATACGCGTCAATTCAATGCCGCCATTGCGCACAGTTGTTGCGGGTGCGCGTGTGTGTCACTTTCTGGCCGTACTAACTGCCGTTTACCGCAAAGCCATTCTTGATTGCTGCTCCATTTTATCAATCCACTTCGATGGAGGTTCACCCTCGTGTCTCGTGTGTGCGCATGTACGGTGCAGATACAGGGTATCTCAGTGGTTTCTAACGTTTTTCCAAGGTTTTTTTTGACATTTTTTTACGTTTTTTTCAAAAATTTATTCGGAATTGATTTTATATTATTTAACAAAAAAAAACTCCAAGATCTCTTTCAATTTTTGCTTGGAAGTTCAGCAACAGATCTCAGATCCCGGTACATCTCCACAAATCTTTGGGGATTGTAAGTAAAAGCTTGGAAATGCAATCTGTCTTGCTGTGTGAAGGGTGACACTTTGGCCGGTGCATTTCACCCCAAAACGAACCATTTTGTCCGATCGTCAAACATCGCCCAAGCTTGAATGCAATAAATAATCCCCCGTCCGATGCACCCGTATAAACATGTGCATGATTTATGTTGCATCTTCTTCGCGCTTCGATACGATCGTGAAGCAAGATCCGTCCAAGAAATGGTTACCTCGCCAACAGTCACCTTAATTCTCCTTCCCTGCATTGCTCGTTGTGCGGTAACCTTGTGCCGATTTCCTTCGTAAAGGTTAGATCGTTTTATTGCGACCGATGTGCGAAACACCACGAAACAATCTTCCGGAGTGAGTGAACGCTTCACTGGGGGATGCGGGGTGGGGGGTTTATGCACTCGCGGCAAATAAGATCGGTTTATGTCGATGTGTATGTTGCACAGGAGAACGCGCTCCGCGGGTGGTTAATTGTGATCGTAATACTTCAAGTCGTCGAGTCCTGGATGTTTTTTTTATTTTCAACGGGCTACGTCAATTAGTGTGAGCAAGTGGCGCATTGGCTGAAGAATTTACTGTTCTGGTATTGGTATTATACGGCTGAATATGTAAAGAATGCAACGAGAATTTTTCGTTCTTTGTTCCTCAAGCAAAGAATCATAAAAAAAAAAACAAACACAATAAAAATGTTTAATGAGAGTTGAAAGGTACAAGTTTTCGCGGGTTGAAAAATTATCGTTGCGTATTATCATAGTTCTTGGCTATCTTCTTTCTCAGCCTGATCCTTAGGTCTTATAATAATACGTTAAATTCAATTCCAGCTTTTTCCAACTTTTTCGAAGAGGTGAGTTTGATATTCTCTTTCTTCCCTTCTATGTGAGTCAGGCTGTGTTTTCTCCTACGTCGGACACCCATATTACTGTAATTCCGTACATTTCTCTTAAGCTTATCTTACTCTATAGTGACTTCTTTTTTTAACATCTTTTTACCAATTTCATCTTTGATTTACAGCAACTTCAAAATATGTTTTTTTTAAATCAATTTCTATTAGCTACACTAATAAGTTTAATATACTTAACCGTTAATATCAAGAGCTTAATATGTTTCGTGTAATTATTCACCTTAATTGAAGCACATTTTACAACAACTCTATCATAGTTTAAGATATGTATTAACCAGCGTTTTAAACTATATGTTGGTTAGTATTGTGACCATGCCTTAGATTCAAAAGTTTTTGAGTCGATCCTTCATTCCTCTGTCCTATTGAACGTAATCTCCCTACACCAGCATAGCTTTATGTCTCTTATCTCTACTGTTTTCAGTAGTATTGCTTCCGGATGTCAAGTGCCACGCGATTTACACTGATTTCAAGGCAACCTTTGACAGCATCCCTATTACATTTGTTGATCATGAAATTATCTAAACATGGCATTGGAGATCCAACACTTTCTTGGTTAAAATCGTATCTTTACGGTAGAAATTAAAGCGTAAGAGTGGTGAACTCTCTTTCCGAATCCTTTGAAGCTATGTCTGGGGTACCTCAAGACTAAGTGTACTTAGTCCGCTTCTCTTTTGCTTGTTTATAAATGACTGTGTTAATGTTCTGAAATTTTATATGTCTGTGCCCTCGTCCGTTAATTGTTTGAATCATCCATCCTTCCTTAATTCCTTCTATTCCTGGTGTTGTTGTTCCAATGGTCTTGTGCATTGCCCTGATTTGTGTTGGATTTAAGTTGCAGTTCAAAATACTGTGGGGCTATACTAGTTTGTGACTACTTGGTACCTGTGCCGATTAGAACGCGATACTCCCATATCCGTTCCTAATTTATCGCTTGTCACCTCTCTGAGGAACTGAATTTGATGCTTCTGTGCTTTTATCCTTGATTCCGATGTCTACGAGACAGACCTCCGCTCCTTATCCTCGTACTCGTAGTATACGTCATGGCCAGAATGACCCTTTCCTTCGAGCGCTATCTATTTGATTTTGACATCCCTGCATCCCGTTCCCGCTCTCGTCTTCTTGATTCCTGTTCCCTTGTCCGATGTTTAGACTAAGAATACATATTTTGTTAAGCCCATGTGGCATTCATAATAAGAAAATAAATAATAATAATAAGTTATGCAAATAAATATAACTGATTATAAAAATTTAACCAACAACGATCGACAAAGTGCGACTAACGAGGCACATGCAACTGTTTTGCAGTGTCAGTATAGTGTAAAATGATCCGTCGTCTTGTTGATCGATTTCCTGGGCCGAGGTAGCTAGTAATTATGATAAAAATGCTTAGCCTTAGCCAGATCCTCCAATATAAATCTCTTTTATCGACAATACACTCACCGTCAGCAGATTTTTTTTTTCAAAAGAGTCATCTGAAATTGAATCTGATTTATTGTCAGTAGCCAGACATGGTTTATAACAAGACCCATCTCGTCCTGAATATTCTTCCCCGGTCCTCAAGCGCCCAGATTTTCTCATCAACGTGTGGTATATGTTATTGTGCTACAAGACTGTTGAACAGTCTGGACAGGACTGGACACCTGTTCGAATTAGATATTCTTATTTTCCCCCAAAAAGGAGAAGTCGTTGAAAAAGCCTAATCGACTATAGCCAGCCGTCACGATATACAATTTTGACAGCGATAGAGCTGAAAGCAATACTTTGACAGCTTTTACTTCTGTCTGATATATCGCAGTTTAAATTTGTATTTGCTTAAAAGATATTATACGTAGAGAAAGGTGGACGATTGAGTGGAACATAGGCTCATCAAATAAAAAATCGTGTAAGTCAACCTATTTTTATTTTTATGAAAGTAAAGAATAAACCTTCTTGACGGACGTGCAAGCCGTCTAATGACTTACTAAACTGGATTGATACCACATAGTTGGATGGTCATCCTCATGGGATTCCGAATGGAATTTGATCCCCGATCATGATCTCCAAACCTCTGCTTAATTGCTTTTAATACAGCTTTCCTATTTAATGCTATTTGATTTTTTCTTCTTGAGAGGATACTCGACGACTGTTGATTCAATCCATATTATGATGAACAACAATTATTAAACATTTTATTCGTCTACAACTCTAAGACTTTGGAAGATAATGTTTCCAGTTCTACTAACATTAAATGTAAGCGAGCATTCTATTTTGTTCTAGCGCCCTAAATCTCAAACACCATTCTCACACTACACTGCTTCCCCAAGGTATAGATTTTTGTCATTTTCCTTCGTAATATATTCCAGCGAAGGCGAAAAAAAAACACTTCAACCAAACGGCCAAGACATCACAAGTACCCTCGCCGGGTGCACATTGTCTCCCATTTTCGTTCCGAAAAACCGTGCACTGGCACAGGAATTTAAACGAATGGACGAAAAGGGCATCGTTACCATGGCAACGCCTTCTACTTTTGTCTACGCAAGGAAGCGCAAACGTGTGGAACCGAGGGGGGGGGGGAGAGTTAAAATAGTAATGGCCGACGGTATGGAAAGACGCCAGCCCTAGATCACGAAACCTCCGGCGACAGAAGACAGAAAGAGGGAATCAATTAAGGACAATCCGGATTCAGCTGCTAGCGCGACGTTCGATTCACTTTATCTATCGGGAGTTTTCTTCCATCCTTTAGCCGTCCATCCATTTCTTGTTGTTTCCTTCGCTTGTCTTGCTTTTCCTTTTTTTTGAAGATGAAAAAGTGTCAAGGCAACGCCGGACTACCCCGAACGGAATTGTCTAAGCCTGCTAGAACGGTGCTATAAATTAGACGTCGAAATGAAGCGAACAACAATGCGGACTTGATGCGGCTTAAATGGTAAAGATGAGCTCTGGAAGGAAACAGAAACCCGTCCGAAACGGATTGAATATGACTTTTGATTGGAACGCGGACAGCTCGAACAACGATTTCATTCTCACCGTGCAGATACATTCACACGCATACACGGTAGATAATGGAAAGAGGGGGGACATAATTTCATTGTATTGTATTCATTTCTACGTTCATCGTTACGTTTTCTATTCGATATCCAATCGAAAGGGCTTTTTGTATTGCTATGAACATAGATAATATGTAATGAATAAAAGGAAATTCATCGTGGAAGATTCCAACGATCCAACGCAACAGCAACATTCTTGAGAACGAAAAAAGGTTACATTAAAACCACAACAAAAAAGGAAATCAAATACAGTATTCAAGTAGAATTATATATGGAAGCTATAATCGATTAAAAAATCAAATCATTTTCACGTTTCTCTTCTTTTGTCTTCTCTTTTTGAACATCAAATGGAGTCATTTAAGACTTGTGCAGCGGAATTGTTTGCTTAAATTAATAATTATCTAATATTTAAACATTTATCGCTTGCTTCATCGTTTGAAAATTTTAATTTCCAAATAAAATTTGTACGCGTCTAGAAGTTAACACGAGCTCATGAATACTTTTGATTATTTTAACTTCCTGAGTTCTTCGCCGAAGTTTACTCGATATTAATTAAGAAATATGACCATTTTAAACAACTAAAAAAGGTTTCAACAATGAAATAGACCAATACATAAACTGATACAAAATTTTTTATTTAGCAAATTCCTCAACAGCAGACTCTAAAGACCTATTTCAACCCGTAATGGAGTCTTCTTCTTTCTTGGCCTAACGACCTCTCAGGTCATGCCTGCCATTTCTGGCTTACTA
Organism: Anopheles maculatus; assembly: GCA_002091835.1. Lineage (NCBI taxonomy): Eukaryota > Metazoa > Arthropoda > Insecta > Diptera > Culicidae > Anopheles > Anopheles maculatus. The sequence continues at coordinate 647,704 of KZ061572.1, read as the reverse complement.
GACTTATTGTTACCGCATAGTTGGATAGTCAGTCCTCACTATGGGGCAACGGCACAGATGAGACTTGAACCCTGGTCCTGCCGTGTGAAGATCGGCGCCGTTGTCGCATATACCACCAGGCCGTCCCGCAATGGAGTATAATGTTTATATTTTAATGTAGTTAAGAAAGGAAAATATGGAAAACTAGTGATTATTTTTATGCGCACAGCAAAAACCACCTAGTGCGAACGATCAACTTTGTTTTTGTTACTTTCTTTCTTTCAAGAGACCTCGTAGTCTTCGGAATCACGTGTTCCAAAAACCTCTTCTATCAATCGAGACGGCGTAGACTTTAACTGACAAAAGATCTCGTGCTCAAAGGTCTAAATACCTAGAAAATTTCCCACCGATCAGGACTCTTGTCCAGGGCTGGTCTCAAAGGTTACACGAATTCAGCTCTAAGTCATTTGCGCCACAAGGGCCCTAAAGTGTCTACTGAGCTGATCGATCGTCTGCTCGTGTGTGATTTCTCGAAATGCTGCTTTCTATAGACCACAAAAGCGATTATTATTTAAAAATGATGTAATAAAATAAAATTTGAAGCACGTTTTATTATAAAAAGGAGCATCATAAGAAGCTAGTTGCAACTTAAAGGCTACAACAATAGTGCAATGATTTGAAGTCGCATTTAAACATTGTTTTTAAGAGAAAAATTGAATTAAATAGGAAAATTAATGGAATTTATTAATCAGAATTTTTATGACAAAAAAGGAACCTGTTTATTTTGATAGAAGCTTAAATGGAACATATTAAAAGTGGTTCACCGTTTCCATATTCATTCTATCAAATTTTTGAGAATTATAATTCATTGCAAAAAATCTAAGAATGTGTTTAAAAATGAGCAAAATTTACTAAAATATGTCTCGATTCATGTTTCTCAACTTACTCCAATATTACTTTTGTACATTCGTTTCTGTGCCCACTGCACTGCGTGAAGACGATCGCTCTCCATTTTCATAATGTGATCATTAAATTTGTTGATTCCAAACGCCCTATGATGGTCGCCATCACAAGCCGAACAACTATAGCTAATTAAAAGCAATCCGATCAAACGGATAAGCCCTTATCCGATCGTACGTGTCTGTGTAGCATACACACACGGGAAAGCAAACCTACAGAACTCCCGTTTCGTTCCCTGTGTCTCTTTTTTTTTTGGACGGACCATTGCCACGGAAAAGCCCAACATTCCGAATTAAAATATCTGCCGCTGGTTCCCAAACGCACCGTCTACAAAACTTCTGGAATGGCCACCACAAAGCCCGGACTTAAATCCTATTGCAAATTTTGTGGTCTATTCTGGATCAAACCGTTGGAAAAGGCGACGTGAACAACCGTGAGTAACTATTTGAAGCTCTGGAGAAAGACTGGTTGAATTTGAACCCTCAACACATCTGAAACCTCGTTGATAGTATGCCACGACGCTTGCAAGCTGTTTTTGAAGCGTGAGGTGGTCGTACTAAGTATTGATTTTAGTAATAATAAATTAAAGCCATGAATTCTTGAAGTGCGTACTTTACTTTGTCGATCAAAACAAGATGGATCATTCAATAAACATTGTTTGCGCGTTAATTTTTGATAAAATAATTATAACCTTAACAATAAAACCCGCGGAAGGTTTGATTTCAATATTTCAAAAATACAAATCACTTGTATTTACATTTTGCAACAATAATAGTAGAGGACAGCCTACAAATGGTTGGGAATTAATGTTCCGCAAATCTCTTTATTATAATTCCTTCTGCTTAACAAGCAACGTATGATTGGTCCGATTCGTCATGGTTACCGTTATTTTATGAAAACCGGCACTATTCGGCACAGCGTTGGCCAATGAAGCGGAGAACCATGTCCGTCAACATCACCGAAAATTAATTAGATAGATAGCACCCCGGTCCCCGGCATTGCTCAAAGAAAATGGCCAACAAAATGTACCCACACGCACACATACAGATACACCATTGGCCTAGCACAAGGCGGCACACAAAACCATGTCTTTATCTGCCAAAAAATGAAGACATAAAAGTTGGAACCATCCAGCCGGCCGGCCAGCCACAAGCGCGATGATGATGGCGATGGCGCTCTTTATCGTGTAATCAAACGGGCCCATTAGCCATTGCGGCGGTGGTGTTGGGTATCTTCTGCACTGTCGGACCCGTCGGTTGGATGGGTCGGCATAATTTTCGACCATTCGGACAAGCCAACAAGGGGGAGTGGGGGGGGAGAGAAAAAAAAGTGAAAAAAAAACCGGAGTCGATGATAGGGACCTGTCTGGTCTCATAAAATGCGTTCGCTCGACGCATGAATCTTGACGCATCGAATCGCCGGGCTCGGTTCCGAACGATGGGCTATGGAAACGGCCGTCCCATCTCCATTCGTCCGTTTATTATTAGCGATACAGCCCATTAATTAGGGTGGCTAGCAAATGTGGGATTAGTTTGTATGGCTTGTGGCGTTAACTGATTAAATTTGATGTGACACTTGGGAGGTTGATGCATAGGGCATAGGAAAAAACAACGAATGCAACACATTTTATTGGCTACACTTGAGTTCAGAGTAGTAATTTATGGAAAATATATGGAGTAGAAATTAGAAATCACACAAAGGATGTTTACGTTCTATTAGTGAGCTACCATAACTACTCACAATGCAAAGACTAGGTGCTGTTGATCAATTTCTTTAAGCTCTTCTGCTATATCTATAGGATTTCATTACTCTTGTCCAGTACGTAGTCGTAACCAGTATGAATTTAATCATTTTTCATTTTCTTGTCTATGTAGTTGAGCCGTAATGCTCTAGCATGTGTATTGAACAACTTCAGCTACAGCTCAAAAGTCCTTATCGGAGGTTCTAGTAAAGCGAGAGCTTAAAGTATAGCAGGCAGTTATAATTGCGATTGATTACGTGGGGCACGTATGCAATATCGGCAAAAGAATCCCGTTTTTTAATTAAAATCTTTAAGAAACCGGGTAAAACAAACCTTTATTCAAGAAAAGAGTTGCCATCTCATGCTATGGTGCATATTTTATTTATTTGTTCAAATAAGCCTTTTAGTTAATAAATAAAAAAAAAGTACGGAACACTATAGGACTATAGCAACGATATGACGACAAGAAAAAGATCGATTTGAATTGTTTCATCATGATGTGAAGCCAAATTTCACAAATAGATGGCGCTCTCACTATGTATATGGACGATGATATTTCATGATATACACTTTCGATGTTTTTCCACGACGTTAATTTGTGTGATGTTTTTTTTTTTATTGGAACCAGATCCCGTTTTGTTTTGGATAATCCATTGTTGTTTATGTATTTGTGTTAAAAATATCAGTTTTTTTACATTACTTTAAAATCGTGGTTTATGCTGTTATGGGAAACACTGTACAGTACCATTATTGATTGTATACTTTTTATTATCACACATAAAGCAACCAAATTTTATGCTTGATAATCTAGCTGCTGCGATTACTGCAACTCAACAAATATCGTTCGCTAAATATCAAATTACAACACAATATGTATTGTAATATGAAATTTAAGTCAACGTCATTTAGATGGCCACAACCCGTGATACAACCGCCACGCTGTGAACGATTATCGCTAAAACCGGTTCTATGCAAAGAAATTGCATCGTTTTCCAACCACCAACAGTCCCATCACATACACTGCCAGCAGTACTATCGGACATTGTACCCTACATCAGGACTATAGCAACGATATGACGACAAGAAAAAGATCGATTTGAATTGTTTCATCATGATGTGAAGCCAAATTTCACAAATAGATGGCGCTCTCACTATGTATATGGACGATGATATTTCATGATATACACTTTCGATGTTTTTCCACGACGTTAATTTGTGTGATGTTTTTTTTTTTATTGGAACCAGATCCCGTTTTGTTTTGGATAATCCATTGTTGTTTATGTATTTGTGTTAAAAATATCAGTTTTTTTACATTACTTTAAAATCGTGGTTTATGCTGTTATGGGAAACACTGTACAGTACCATTATTGATTGTATACTTTTTATTATCACACATAAAGCAACCAAATTTTATGCTTGATAATCTAGCTGCTGCGATTACTGCAACTCAACAAATATCGTTCGCTAAATATCAAATTACAACACAATATGTATTGTAATATGAAATTTAAGTCAACGTCATTTAGATGGCCACAACCCGTGATACAACCGCCACGCTGTGAACGATTATCGCTAAAACCGGTTCTATGCAAAGAAATTGCATTGTTTTTCCAACCATCATCAGTCCCATCACATACACAGCCAGCAGTACTATCGAACATTGTACCCTACATCTGTAACTCAGTTGAAATTTAAGTAATGTAAGTAGCAATAATCAAATTACACACTGCACAAACACGCACGACCTTACATTGTTAAGAATTTATTGTAATCCCATCCATCACTCAATGCTTGTTGTATAAAGAATAGTGTGTTTACATCCCCAATACCTTTTCCATCACTGCGTGCGGTTGACGCAACATCTCTTGGTGTTCTTCCAAGTTGAATATGTCCGAGAATTCGATCAATTCATCGCGACCGGTCAGCACATCGCGAGCCACGTTTGTCGATGGAAGGAATGGTAAATGTCCGACCTTCGAGACGGCTTTCAGCTCCATTGCCATCTTGAGCGGTGCCGCTAGTCCCTCGTGCTTTCGCAGCATTTGCATGTTAAGATTGTGGCGGTGTTGATTGTACTGCAGAATAATGTCGTACATTAGTGAAAAACCTACAATTGGCATTGCTTTAGCCGAGCATATTTACATTCAACTCTGATTGCTTCAGCGGGTGGACGGCTTGCAATTGTGCGGCACAGGTTTCATCGCGGGGTTCCAAGTGTCCCATGAACTCGTTGAAAGTTGACGGCATCTTCGGTGTGACTTTAATAGCAGCATCCTGGGTAATTAAAGCAACGGTACGTTAGGGCAAGAGCACGGTATTTACTTATTATCGGTCTTGGTTTAGTCTTACCATTTTGCAACGATTAGTTTCGAGAGGAAATTCGCGTCTGCCGTGAATGTTTTGCTTTCTGCAAGTAATGATGGGATGATTTGACAGCTTCAGAGTTGTCAATCCGTGTCAGTTGTCAGAGCCCTTCAGGAACGTTCAGTCGCACAGATGTCATAAAATATTTACACATATTTCACAAACTTCTATATTTTTATGATAATTGTAGTTGCATACTGATAGTAACTTTTCAACAATGTTATTAGTTTCATTTGTTTGATTCGATCCGATTATGCTTACCCACGGCGTACACGGCTTTTGTATACATGTAGTATTAGGATCAAGAAAAACGAGGGACAGATTCGCGAGGATTAAACATTTTTGCAGAAATTATCAAATCACACGCCGGATTGATGGTTCATGTGTGTGAGGCACTCAGAGCGAAGATGCGTTCGAAAATAATAACAGAGATAGTACATAGCGATTAAAGCATCAATCAGGCGCTGCGAGGAACTCCTCGCTCGAGCTTGTGATTGTGATTGAGCATACCAAAGTCTTTGTTATCTGTTGCCTCTCGAAACGCATTCGGTCACCTTCCGAATCACGACGCATTCAGTTCATAACAGACCGTGCACAAAAATGTAAGCAAAACTGGCTGTACCCTTTTGGACTTTGCCTTCTTGTATAGTAAGTTCATTATTGATCTCAAAAACTCGTTTCAGGCTTCCTAAACTCAGTTTGCAGCAGTTGAACGAGCTACCGCCCGGAGAGTTTCACAAAACATTCGAAAATGTGATCGAAAGTTGGCCGGAAGGTGCAATATTCTGTTCCGCGCTGCTACCTTTTAAAAGCTTCGTCGCACTGATTTCTGCCTTTGAAAACTATCTTGAACGCTTACCTTATGATTCCAAACTGAAAATACTAAGACTTCATCCAGATTTGGCCGGAAAAATGCTCGACGCTAATCAACTGACCGAAGATTCCTCGAACGAGCATGCAGCAGCAGGGCTGGATAACTTATCACCGGAGGATAAAAAGAAATTAACGGATCTTAATGAAAGGTGAGTGAAACAGTTTTGTCTGAAGCATGTGACGGAGGCAGTACCTTTTTACCACCTTTTCAAAGTGGTAACTTTTTATCTCGACAGTTACAAAACCAAATTTGGCTTCCCATTTGTGGTTTGTGTTCGTGAAGCATCCAAGTTCGAAGTTATTCTTCGTAGCGTATCGGAAAGAATTCATCACACCGCCGAACAGGAGCTAGCTATTGCTGTGGGTGAAGTGAAGAAAATTTGCCGCTTGCGTATTTTGCAGTTGGTTGATAATTTGTGAAAAGATTTGAAAGGTAGGAGAATCCTGCAATCTGAACCTTATAAATAAATTGTGGCTGAGGGTTCGTTCTCCAAAAAGTAATGCCTTGAGTACTTCAACATTCTTTAATAGAGAAGAAATATAATATTCTATTTATTACAATCTTAGCATGTTTCGCACACTCCACAAACAACTGTTGCATAGATAGAAAGAGATTCCAAATTCTGAAATTAAAAGAAGAAAGTAGTCAATCATATTATAAGAAGGATCGTTACGAAGGTGTCAATTCAATAGTACGAATTTCACTAATATCGATTTGGAGCGAGCATTTCCCTGCCTTTGCATGTATGTATATATACCTACAACTACAAAACGTTTTCGTTCTTTTCGACTTTTCCCTTAGGCTGCTAAAAATTGTGTATACTTTTGGTTTTTTCCCCCTGAACTTTAAGCTTAATTGTGTAACGAGAAGTCAACAATCGTATTCATTCTTCCGTTGGATCTTTTCTTTGAAACTGCAAAGTACTGCTTTTTTAACCAAAAGGCTGTAGCGCGTTTCGTTCTGTTCGTGTTCAACAACTTCTATTTGTTTCGACTTACGTTCATGTTCAGGATGTTGTGTTGCTGTAAACTTCCTCCTTGTTATCAATTATAGTACGATGAGGCAGAACGAGAGCGAGACCGGTGACGATGACGGTTCCTTTCAGTGCCCGACCGATGGTTATAAGGTGATGGAGTACGACTGTTGGAAGATGAAATGAATTAAATAAACCAGTCAATGTAACCTACCTCCAGTTTCTTAGCAACCAGTAGTCCAACCTTTCATTTTTCCTGCCCATATACACGCCCGGTGTGGGAGCATGGGGCTGTTCCGTAATGGAATAGTCAACCCGCATTCGTCGACCGTGTATATGTAGACCGTTGCAATGGGCCCGAGCCACCGACGCTTCCTCCTTCGTCTTAAAGTACACGAATCCAAATCCTCGTGACAAACGAGTTTTAGCGTCATAGATCACAACCGTGTTTTCCACTGTTCCAAAACTGCAGAAGATTTTGTTTAGGTACGGTTCGGTCGTAAACACGCTCAGTCCAAAAACGCCCAAGCAACGGCTAGGTTCCGGAGAATCGACGCGAATCTTACACCGGGTCGAGGTTGGAGACCGTTTCCGGTAGCTGGATCTTCTCGGTGGCGAACGAGATACGGAACGGCGGTAATAACGATCCCGTGATGAGCCGGACCGACTTCGGCGGCTTCGATGTCGACGCTCCACACTTCTCGACCGGCGATAATCGTCCTTGTAACGGCGGCTTACCCGACGATCCGAACTGCGATGGGATGAGGTCTGTGTTGCGTAAAGCGAACGATAAGTGATGCTAAACGTAACTTTCTTCCGGTCGGTGCACACTATAGCAGGTAACTAGGAGTTCTTTTACTAATTATACTTGCCATTTTTGAGACTTTTTCCGCGAATTCTTCCTTCTGCAGCTAAACTCCGATGTGGCAAACGGCTATGACAATAGTGATCTCGGTTTGGCTGCTCTTTCTTCAGAAACGATAGTCGTGTCTGCTTCCATGGCAACGAAGCAGCGCTCCAATGACTACTTCAGTATTAAGGTAATTTGACATGTTTCGTTTCGTTGGACATGTACAAACAAGTTGGTTTGTTTTAGATTGATTATAAAATATTTTTATTTAACGCTAAACACCGTTTTGGCCTGGTGTTTCTTCGTTTTCTCTAATAGTGGCTTAGACAATTGCAGGAGACCCAATCAATCCCTTTATTATGTTGGATACTGATACTCAAAAACGCACTATGAAGATTCTATGTAATATTAAGAAAGTAATGTTCCCTCTTGTACAGTAGCCCGATTTTGTTTCAAATTTCGATTTTATGGATTTGTGTCCCTCGTAGAATTACGGTTGCGAACCGCATCTGGTACATCTCTTCATTCGGTGCGAAGTAACGAAATGCATACATTATCCTTTGCAGTATGCAATACAAAATGTATTTCACTCTATTACTTACCCAACATTAACGAAAGCCCAGAATAGATTTACATTGTGCTTCATGTTCAAATCTCTCTCCAGTCTTGTTTGAATTGATCAAAAAATATTTATATTTATTTGTATTTAAAACTTCAGGCAATGTATCGATTGGACCCTATCGAAAATGTCCCATGATTTTTGCATTGGTATGTTTAATTGAATTAGATCAGCGATCGGCAACGAACCTTAAGGCACCTGGCAAACATGGCAACTGTTGTAAAAATAAATGTTTGTATGAAAGATCTAAAAAGATCTTACAAGGCTTCAGCGATCTATCGATTCTCCGCATTGGTTGAGTTCTATGGATCCCGTGCCTGTCAACAAGAACTTTTTCCAAAATCTTAGTTCTGTATCCTTAGAAATGGACAGATTCGATATTGATTTTTTTATAATGCCAACCCTGTCCAGTGTCTTCTTAACAATATGGATGGATATTTCGATGGCCCTCAGTGCGAAATTCCTAGGCTCTCGGATTTTCTCATCAGCCTCTAGTGTAAGGAACGATCGTACAAGACTGTTGGAAGATCAGGCACCTCTTTTTTCTTCTTTAAAATCGCGTAAAAAATCGTAGAAATTATTCATCACATCTTTAAAACGTGTTTAATGTGTCAAAACAAACCGTAGTATTTATTTATTTATTTTTTAAGAATATGAAAGCTACAAATACAACGAAAGGAAACATTTCGTAGACCGTTGGGTAGAGGCACCGCAGTTTAATTGTAACGATTGTTGCAACTAACCAATATTGAGCTTGTAAACATTTTGAACATGATTGCTTAAACCTAAAACAAATCAGTTATTAAATTTTTGGATGAAATTGCATTTTAGTATAGAATTTTGCTAGACAACATTCCAATACACGATGTCAAAGTCTCTCAAAGTCAAACCTTTTGCCGGCATGCTGACGCAAACGATTGCGATTTCATCAATCGATGGGCGAATATTGCACGAGAATGATGAAATTTCATCTTTACTCCAGTGTACAGTTTTCTCCTAGACATATGAAAGTGAAAACGCAATCGAATATCAAACAAGTGCTTTAGAATTTAGCATAACTATTACATTCAACAACTTGCTTGTCCTATGCAACAGTTGCACAATTTTGCCAATACATGCTACACCATCATGTAATGATCATGGACATGGTTGTGGTGTTTGCAGATTATTAATTCACTTCACAACCCTAAACGATATGAACATAAAAACGTGCCTTTTGTCCAGCGGGATCAGTTCAAGTTTTGATTGTTTGCTATGTCTTTGGCATCTTCTCTCAGCCCCATTTGCCATAGTTTTGGGTGGAGAAAGAGAAAAAAAGAAACAACACAGCTACAGCTGAAAGATGGTCTGGTGCCGGTTGTTTTGCTTTCTCAGAACTTTACAAGACGAAAAGTAGCGCGTGTGCGCTGTGAGCCGAAAACAAACCCCTTTTCGTATGGATAGTGTGTATGTGTGTGCGTGAGTATTTGGTTTGAATCGCGTTTTGCTGTTCTAAAGTGACCAAAACTGCTGTAAGCTATTGAATACTTGCAACTGCACTACAGACTGCGTAATGCTATCTATAAAAAGCATAAAGATATCGATATGAGTTAGCAGTTATTTTACAGCTTATCACCCATCGCGTTGTTCACCGTTCGCCCGCCGTATGTTTGTTTTGTGTTTTTGTCTGTGCGTGTGTTGGTGACATCGGCGAAAGCGAAAAGAAGAAGCCGAAACTTGTTCTCGCGTCTGGATTCCGCGTGGTGCGCGCTTCATGATGACAGTCGCGCGCGTGAGCTGTTTCGCAGCATAGCAAGTGCGCTTGGTGCTCTCGCATTCTTTGACCGAACGTGCCGGGTGTTGGACCACAACAGGGGACTCGCAGTCGTGCCGTAGACCGGACGGATAAGTGCAAATAGTGAGTTGATTCACGCTACATAGCCGAAAAGTTCGCGCGTGAAAGAAAAACACTAAAAGAACGAACAACCACATTGTCATCATGGGAGATCCGGTCGTGCCAGCGAAGGGCAACATTTTGGGAAGTAAGTAGAGTTCTCTTATCAACATTCGCAGACTATCGGCAAAAGTGCGTGTGGAAAAGAAATCCATATGGTTAAAAGGACACACAATTGTGTGGGCGAATGAAGCTCGGGTTCGGTTCCATTTCACGAAGATAATTTAATATTGTGAGTCCGGCATCATCCGAGTATGCGATAAAAATTGCATTTTCCATGCAATCCTTAGGGGCCAATGGCCTTATGGAAGAAAATCAAACGAGTGTCCCTTGGCACACCCAGCCGCGGAGGAGGACAAGTAGTACAACTTTTAACGTCCCACGAGATCGGGATGATTTATCTCGCACCGTAGACAGTGCACGATAGGAATATTCCTTGTTCCCCGACCTTCATCTAGCAGCTTCCAAATGCAATACACACACGCACACACATTCCCGGTGCGTGCATTCAGGTTTCGTTGAACTAAAATTAAACCTCACCGTGGAACACTTTATTTCTTTGCGTTTGGGTACGGTTGAAATCGATGAGGGAGATCGTATCAAATGGCTTAAAGAACACCCGAATGTCTTCATTGGGGAGTGACAGACAGTGGCCTTGATGAAGATTCCCGTTCCGATAGAACTGTTGTTGCTTTCTACCGCATCATCGTCGCTCGCAATGGATTTAATTTATACACCTTGAGAAAAATGAGTAGGATTCGCATCACAGCAACCAACAAAGCGAATGCCAGCTGGAAATAGAAAACACAGCCTACTTGTACGCTACGTGTGTGTGTACCGTATGGTTGTCCACGAAATTGCGTGGTTTCGGCAGCTCAGGAATGGCACGACACAAAGGATAACATCTTTCCAACGTTTCTGTTCAGTGTAAGGATTAAACACAAGCAAGTCAAAGTGCTAACAAAAAACGTATCATGAGCTACACGGGTGCGGCGAACATGTCGGAAGAGGATACGATAGGACACACACCCATATTCCGGCTTGGGAGATTTGCTTGTCAAGATGAGTTTCTTTCATTGCAGACACTGGTTGCTGTTTGCAGACTTTTTTTGTTGGTGCAAATGTTATCGATTGATGTATTTTTATTTGTGCGAATTTGTATTTTGTCAAAATAGCAGAGAGGGCCGTCTTTCTTTCGCTGATAATGAAATTCCTCCACCCATAGGGGAACATATCGAACGAACGAACAATTGGGTGGATTATTTAATTTAACAAAGTGTCAACAATGTTTATAAATAAATGTTCGTTTGGGTGTAAGCGTGGTTGTCAAAGTAAAGACTTTGGGTACACCATAAAATCGGACACTATGGCCGGCACATCACGTACTGACGACATCGTGCAAAAGCGATGCAAAGGATCTTTAAACGCATGTATTCCTATGGAATTGCGCCATATAAGTATTTCCCTTTAAGATGCAATCCTGGGTGGGAAATTACTCATTCGTACTCTTCTCCATCCCGGGTGCGACCAAAAGGTCAGGTAGAGGACAAACTGCCGGCGCGCTTCTTTCGACGCTGGCGCGAAAGAGCGAAAACGTGCCTGGTTGCGGGAGGTGGTTGCGGTTGAGGAAAGGCAGACGAGGTTTGAAGATTTTACATTATATCGGGGTCACATTTAGCGGCGTGCAGGCGAAATATTTTAAGTGGCGTTTTCTTACTCATTTCAATTCATTCACTCCAACAAGTGTTGCTATCTTCTGTGTTCTTTGAGTAAGATTTCTTCTTTGGGAAGGACATACACGGACACGAATAAACGCGTAGGTTTTGTGTGCAGTAAGAACACACAGAAAACACACGCGTTGACATTGAGATATCCTTCGTTGGATACACGTGGTGCGCCAATAACAGCCGGCATTCTTGTATGTTCTTCTATCGGAGAATAGTAGTAGTTGCTCCCATTCTCAATCAAGAGCGCTGCAGATGCAGAGAGACCTCTTCGAACTGTATTTGCAATAAGGCCAACAGGTGTAAACTGACAACAGTCGTTACCATGGGGAAAATTGCTTTTCACCCCAATGCTTGCCTAGTGGGACTATCCGATGGAAAGCCTACACAATTTCCCGCCAAAATGCGTCCAACAAGCAGTAGAGCATGCTCATTATTTGCATTTGTTTTCTGTGTGGTTTTTACTTTAACCGGTAAAGCGGATGATATGCATGTCCAAGATCTTTTTATCACGATTTACGGTGCGAATATAATTGTATTGTTTTAGAGTCTTAGTATTGTTTGCCCGAGAATGACAGAACATGTTATACGGATTGGAATGAAGCATGAACTCCTGATAGTATGCACGATCATGCTGTTGATCTTACAAATAAAGAATGCACAAAGAGTAGAGCAGGTACCTAGGGCGATCAACAGAAAATTATATTTCCATTCATTTGAACAATCTGTCACGCAACATTATTTGAGTATAATTATATGAATCTGAAAATTGATTCTGATGACATCGCTGATGAAAATTATGAAGGAGCCAATCCTTTACATTTAACATTCTTACTGTACATTATTCATTACATTCGTTAATGGGCATGCTGCACCTCCATTAATGGGCATTCTACGTCAACAATCACTTCTAGCGTAACATTGTCCAAAACCAAACGATTTCTTATATGATAGCTATTCCAGCCACTCCCATGAACCGGACTTCCGCTTCAGTCCAAGAAATAACAAAACCTTTCCTAAACAAGATCGTTTCCTCGCAATTTGCGCACTGATCGATGTGCAAATAATGGTGTCTTCCGTTGATTACTGACAACTGAGCTACCGTTTCTGAACCCCGTGATTAAATTCCCACAGTTGCAGTCAACAGTTGCGTTCTTTACGCTCCAAAACTACGTGCGTTTCAGTACTGCACTAACGGTTGGAACGAAAAGGGAACCTACACTTGGCCGGATGTTGTAGCGTTTTCGTACCTTTTCTCTATCACGCTTCTGCCACCGTGCAATTTTAAGGCAATAGAATAGAGAGTTAAAATGTAAAAAAAAAAGTAAATAAAACCCTCAGCCGGAAGCAGAACGATGCAGTCTTCGGTTCTGGATCGATGCACTCTCTCCAACGCTCGAACGGACGTGGGGAGCGTTGTTTTGGAGCCATTGTTTCAACCATTGCCCATTTATGCATTGGCCTGCGTCAAAGTGTGACTGATTTACATGCCACGATTAGATCGTACACGTCGATTTCCCCGGACTAGGTAGATGCGTTTGTTCCCTTTCTAAAGCCCTTTTTTCTGCCCTTCACAAAGCGAATGACTCTCTAAGGGCTAGGGAAATTTAATTGCCTCTTTGTTGTTTTGGTTGATGTTGATCGTAGCTTCTTCTTATTCTGCTGATACACCCGCACAGAACCTTTTTTGTATCATGTTTTTATTTTGTGTTTGAGAAAAAGATTTTAAGCATTTTTATTACTCCTGCGCGTATGTGCGTTTTTGTTTTCTCTTTGCGTTCTTTTAGGCCTTATCCCGGCCCGTTACATTTTGGCCGTGCTCGGTTCGATCGCGATGGCTATCATCTACGGTCTAAAGGTGAATCTGAGCGTAGCGATGGTCGCGATGTTAAACCATTCGGCCCTTGCCCATCATGGAGCAGTGTCGGTTGCGGAGCAAGAGCACGTCAACGCGGAACCCGTCTGCCAAGGAAGCAACTCAACCGAAGCGGTCGAGGTAAGTTTTGAGACATTTTTTTCTATCGTTTATAGTATGGACATGTTGATCTGGATGGAGGAATGCTTTTATATTTTAACTATATATTTAAAACCCCTTGAAACATTGAGTTATTGAAAATATCCTCTATAAATATTTATTTAGTATTTGCTAGAGAGTAGCTTGAGAAAGGACCAAATCAGTACAGCAAAAGAATAGAATAAATTTAGATAGCCTTTTCCATGCATTTCCAAAGCCAATATTTTCTGATAATAAGAAATACAAAAATGAATCCTTGAAAGATCCTTTTGTTTTCAACTCAAAGCTAACGTAATTCTGCAAGAGTTCAACAATCCTCAAGTATTTAGAATAATTCAGATTCATAACTGGCTTAATTTACTGGCTTATTGACTAAGCCATTCGGGTCGAAATTTATTTGGCTAGTCGATAACACATTAAATTCGTTGGATCATCTGATTTAATAATTCCTTCGGAATCATGATGTCTTTCTGGACTCTGGTTTGCAAATCTTCATTACCATTATCAGGCGCGGTCGTGGTCTTGGCCTGCTGCTACAATCCTCGATACCACTCACGGTTTAGCGCCGTCGTCTGCCAATCCAATATCCCGGCCGTTCTGGCGGACGCATCAACGCCATCACGCCACCTCAGTTTTGGCCTACCACGCCTGTCCATGTGGACAGCCTAAAAGGACTTTCTCATGACATGACCAGCCTACCGGAGCCTGTTGAGCCTCATTCGCTCTTAGAGCTCGGCGTTGTAGCGGCTCCTCCATTGTCCTTCCACACATACGGGGCCAAAAATCCTTCTGAGCATCTTCCTTTCGAACGCAGCTAACAGGGTTTCGTCAGTTTTGTACAAAGTCCTTTTCTCACACAGGCTTATGTGAGTACTAGGACTATGGTCGTGTCTATGTTGTTTTCGGTGCTAACTTTTGACCCTAGATAGGTGAAGTTTTGGATGACATCGAAGGTACGATCACCTGTCTGCGACCCCTGCGTAAATCAGTGTGTGTTAGCAGGGTCGATGATGGTGCCACCATCATTTTGGTTTTTGTCTCTTTGATCTCCAACCTGAGGTTCAGTGCAGCATGCTCGATCCTTTGGTAAGCTTCTGCCACATAAGAGAGCCTCAAACGAATGATGTCTACGTCATCAGCGTGTGCCAAGATCTCGAGGGACTTATAGAAGATGATCCCCGAAGAATCCACCTCCGAGTCTCGGATGGCTCTCCCTAGCTCCACATTGAGAAGGAGATAAGAGATAAGCAAGCCCGTCTCCTTGGCGCGGGCCCTTGGTGGTAGCAAAGGAGAACTCTGAGAGACAGTAAAATGCAGTGTTCAAACATATGTTTCATAAGTAAATTTGCTTTTGTAACGATCGTTTAAAGCTAGCTACATTTTTAGACCAAAATTGAAAATAATTATACCTGATGAAAGCAACTGTTTTATACCAAGTGTCAAGATTTGTGTTGCAAAACTACAACTGATCGTTCGTGTCGGTATGTAAGGGACTGTAGAAACTGATGTTTTATAATAAACTTTAAATTACTTGAATGATATCATTACTTAAGCGAGCAATATTTCTCCACGCTGTCACTCATTTTCGTTAGTTTAAAAACGATCATAAAGTCGCTCGTATGATCCTACGATGATCACTTTCCATCTCATCTACAGAATCTTTCCCATTCTTCTTCATTCATCTCCGCCAAATGAAAGTGAAACCAATTAAAGCTAACCACCACCGTTTTTGCAGACTATCAGATGAAGAACAAAACACCCCTGGGTGGGGAGCAAAAGAGAACCAGCGTTAACAGCATTGCTTCTTTTCGATTCTCGTTCGCAACGATAAAAAGGCGAACGAAATTCGTACGATATAAATAACAGCTGTTTCCCAGCGTGTTATTAGTATCTGGTTGTTTTTGTCATATTTCTTGTGCGCGCGATTCCAGCGTCGTCCGTTCAATTGATTGGCGCTCGTGATCATTTTCGGGACATCGAACTTCCGAACGGACCATGACCTGCTCTTCCACTTCTTTAACTTTAACTTTACTTTTTTAACATCGAAAGAAACGACTGTTCTGCCCGATTAATCTGCATCGCTGTTCGCTTGTGTTGATTGAACAATGACTCCCAATAAATTGGCTATATTTGAAACCGAATTCTGCCGAGAGGTCATGAATTGTAGATGTGTTTTAACGTGAACTTATGGTACGCTGTTCTGTTGCCTTCTGTGTGTATCTATTTTGTTGTCAAGTGTGTGTGTGTGTTTGTTTTCGTTTCCCTTTTTTCAATCATACCATATCTGATTTTTGACGGGCGGTATTGTTGCTATCAGGTTGTAAATTGATATTATTTGAACACCAGTGTTTGACTGGTTGGTACCCGTAGAAACCTATTTCTCACTGGGAAGGAGCTACATTGGGGCACAATTCAACAGATACGTTGTTATCGAAATTATTGTCTTGCAATCAAACGTACTAAGAGTGAAATGTACACAAACGTTTTTATTGATTCATTTATTCGTTCTTTCGTTTGTGAAGGAGAACAACATATTCTTATTTTTTTTTTATTATACAAGTTGTGGCTTATTGCGTGTATTATTTTACAGTGCAGGTATTTACAGTCAACCTGGCTCATAACGCGTAGTACTCGTTACTTCAACTCGTAAAAATGTTCCTTTTAACAAGCAAAATCTTGCAGCAATTAGTACTCTCGATTAATCGATTGAATTTAGGATAAAAGGCATTTTGGAGGGTGTTGGAAGCATGAGATACTGTTTCCTTAAATGTCCCCAAAACCATCTTCCGGAAGACCAAGTTAATCCAGCACTGTACGTAAAACAGTAAAAAGTCCTGTCATGTTGTTTCTTCAGGGGTTTTGATACGCTGACGAGCAACTAGATGTAATAAATTGTAGAATTTCTATGCCTATATGTTTTATGTCCTTCAATTCTAACACCTGTTTTTCCTGTCTTCCTTCATTTGCTAGGATGGTCCATTCATCTGGAGCGAACCGGTACAGGGTATCATTCTAAGCTGTTACTTTTGGGGCTACCTGGTTTCGCAGGTCCCTGGAGCACGCGTGGCCGAATCATTCTCCGCCCGCTGGGTCATGTTTTTCTCCGTACTGATCAATGTGGTCTGCACCCTGCTAACGCCAGTCGCCGCCAAGATGCACTACGTTGCGATGATCGTTATGCGCGTTGGTGAAGGAATCGGCGGAGGTGTCACCTTTCCGGCCATGCACGTAATGTTGGCTTCGTGGGCACCGCCGAACGAACGCAGCGTGATGTCGGCCATCGTGTACGCCGGCACTGCACTCGGTACGGTCATCTCGATGCTGATGGCTGGCGTGCTGGCTGGTACACTGGGCTGGGAATCGGTGTTTTACGTGATGGGTGGCCTTAGCTGTCTGTGGATGGTACTGTGGCTATGGTTAATTCAGGATACACCCAGCAAGCAGCCTTTGATTAGCCAGGAGGAGCGTGAGCTCATTACTTCATCGCTCGGGTCCGGGTCGTCGAGCGCTCACGGCAACGCACCGAAGCCACCCGTACCGTGGCGTAAGGTGTTTACGTCCGCCCCATTCTATGGCATTCTGATCGCGCACGTTTGCAACAACTGGGGCTGGTACATGCTGTTGATCGAGCTGCCATTCTACATGAAGCAGGTGCTACAGTTCAACATCAAGGAAAATGCCGTCGTTACCGCCATCCCGTTCCTGACGATGTGGTTCTTCAGTATGGCGCTCAGCAAAACACTCGATGCACTACGTACACGTGGCAAGATCACGACCACAATTGCACGCAAAACGGCCACCTTCATTGCATCGGCCGTACCGATGGGATGCTTGCTGGCGCTCTGCTACATCGGCTGCCAGCGTGGCCTAGCGGTTACGCTGATGACCGTTGGCATTACCGCGATCGGCGGTATGTTCTGTGGGTTGCTCTCGAACCACATCGACATTGCACCGAACTATGCTGGCACACTGATGGCCATTACCAACACTGCCGCCACACTGTCGGGCATTATTGTTCCCATCTTTGTTGGACAGATTACGCACGGAAATGTAAGCATTGGTTGATATTTTGTTTTGTTGATAATTCGGTGTATTTTAAAATATTCTTTTATTTTATTTTCTAGCAAACGATCGGCGCTTGGCGTGTAATATTCTTCGTAACAATCGCGCTCTACATCGTCGAAATAATCGCTTACCTGTTCCTTGCCTCGGGCGAAGAACAGCCCTGGAACAAAGGGGACAAACCGGCTAGTTCGATTGAAGCGGCCGAAGCAGAAGCCACACCATTGAACACGAAAGAACCGAAACAGAGCTACAACGGCCAGGAGCAGTAAAACGTTAGTTGAGCCATCGATTTGCATGCAATAAGATCGCATATCACCACTCTCTTTCTCTCTATTTTACAACTCTTTTACCGAAGCCAATGGTACTTAAGGTTAGATAAAATAAGTTTTTTCATATATTTGTTAACTCTCGTTTGAGTGGGTTTGGTTGAAGAGAGAATGCCAATATGCAAAGTTTGGATGCTTAATATTTATGTTAAGAATTATTTAAAAAGTGTGAAAGATTATTCGGATAGCAAAAAAAAACCCCCGAAGATTATGGATTTATAAAGGGAAATCTGGAGAGAGAGTTCCCCTGCTTTGCAATGATCATTCAATCAAAATCCTCTGTCGCGTATAGAACTTTTGTGCGAACATCATTTCCCTCCCGCCCCTGGAAACCCAAATCGCATTTAATCGATCACTAAAAGAAAAAGCAAGCAATGTACATTAGTAGATATTTTATTGCACAAATCCGATCGTGTGAATTGCCTTGGTAGAAAGTGTGTTGTACTTAAATGCATTACAAATAAATGTACTATTTGTAGGCATGCGCTAAGAAAGATACAGTTGTATGAAATGTGCAGAACAGACTATGGTCGGTTATGATGCGCGGATAGAGTATGTAGGACGGAATTTTAGAACTCAAGATGCTTAGCAAAACATAGAGTGTACACCCACCACTGCGCAAAGCACATAAGATATTGATATACTATACCGCGAACAAGAAATATGTGTAGAAAATAAAATAATACAAATGAACAGCGTTTGTTACAATCGTTTATTTCATTATTCAAATTGTCTGCCTCATTCTCTTCTTGTTCTGCTTCCTAACCGTGCTCTATCGCGGTCAGAGCCTCCGGCAAGCAGGTACTTTGTATTCGTCGCATTGATCCTCAATTCAATCCTATCGGACTCGCGTTTCAGTCGGATCTGTCTCTGTGGGTTCAATAATGTTCGTTGCTTCATTACTTAGGAAAAAGGAATAAAGATTGGTATATGGAAATATTCGCTCTTGGTCGAGAGGTTGAAGCGCAACGGATACATTTATGTATTCGTAAGGATCATTTCTTTATTAGCCTGAAGAAGGATAATAAAATAAAGGTTAATGAAGAAAAAGTGGAGGAAACATCTAGCGCCTTGATACATTAGTCCTGCGCTTACGAATGGCGGGAATTAGCGTCAATTAGACACTGCCATGAGGCATGAGGCCGTCCAAGGTCTAGAGATCTATTTATTTTATTGACAGCATAATATGGGTGTTCGTTGAATGGTTTATTGATTCAACCAAAAGCTTTCCAGAGGACACTCTACTTATTATGCTGTTTGTATGTCGGTATAAGAGCGAAGAGAATATAAAATCATGGTGTGCTGTGAAAATATATAACCGGACTCACGATAGGAAGGATGAAGGAACGACAGATTCAAATGACTTTAGGCATTGCGCAGAGGATACAAACATTACGATAATCATAAGCGATCGAATAATATCGTTTCTTTACGATAGGACAACCAATTAGCTTCCTCTCCTTCCTTAGATCCTCTACTTCTTGTGTAGAACGTGTCGCTGAGAGCATTATGGTACCTATCAACCGTATCAGTGCCGTATTGTGTCGTGCATTTCGTATGTGTTTGCAGGTGTACTAGATATGACTTGTGCCATGCCCTACAAACACGTTGTGTATGGGTTTTTATCGGCTCATATATTCAAAGCTAGCGCTTAAACCACATGGGATCATGTTACAATCCCGGTGGGCGTTGTCGCTTCTTATTAGTAAATTTTTAACACACTATTTCTGTATAATACACAAATTCTCTTTCAAGCTTAGATTCCTTTTCTCTAGGAAAACATCGATCCATCTAGAAATGCTCAGGATTGTCTTTTAAGCGGCAGCTTGCTGTCCTTGCACCTTGGTCATTTCGGTTTTAAACTTTGCTATCGTTTCCCGAGCGAGCTTCAATTTTTCCTTCAGCAGTGCGATTTCCGATATTACCTTTGCCTTTGTTTCGATTATGTTTTCCAACGCCTGTACCTTTTTGTCCTCAACTAGAACGAAACAATAGGGTAAACGAACGGATTGCAATATATAGCCGTGTGCGTGCAAATGCTTACAATCCGTATCATGCTTCCAGATGCCACCGGTGACAGGTTTCACGTTCGTCAGCTGTTGCTGCATCAGTTGCGTCGGCTCCTGGAATACCAGCTCTTCGTACTGCTCCGACACTAGTCCCTTCTTACCCTCGATCTGCGACGATACCTCACCGTCCAGGATGGGTGACTGAAACAGCTTCAGGATGTGGTACATCGTAACGGGCCGTTCGGTGGGATCGTGAAAATGAATTTTGATCACTATCTCAAACTCGCCCCACCCAGTTTCGGTCACTTCGTACGGTGGTTTCGTAATGATTCGGTTCGGGTTGGCATAACTTTCGTGCAGCTTAAAGTGTATCTTTTTCACGTACGATTGCATGTCTTCGTTTTTGTACGGTTTTACGTACACCGTCCACTGATGCGTATGGCCATCTTCTTCCCGTTTTTTACCAAACGAACGGGCCACATTGCCGTAAACGACCGGTTTCACTATAGTTAGACCCTAGAAATGGACACAAAAGTTAAGCACAGTTTCGGTATTCGCCGATTCGTCGATTTGCCTACCTTAACTCGGCCACCCGAGTCAGGGCCAAAGTGTGTTAGCATATTCATCTTCCAAAAATTACGCTACGCAAACTAATACACTTTAGTGCTAAACTTTAATGTGCATGCAGGCTGAAGCAAATAAAACGGAACTATTTCACGCTTCACGCCGATAAATGTTTGTAAACAACGCGCTCTGGCATAGACGCTGTCGGCAACTGTCAAAATTTGACGTTTTGATTGCGATTTCATCGCAAAGGGAAATTGAAGTTCCGAAAAAAATGCTTAGAATTTCATCGAATTTTGTTTTTCTTTTGTTCTTCTTGATATCTCGGCAGGGTGAACAGAGCAGAAATACCCTTGAGACGCGAGAGATGCTGTGGCGCAGCTTGCAAGCATAATTGACAATTTGGGACCTGGAAGTCTTTCAGCTTACTTGATCGATTCGCGCATTCCCTAAACTGTTTGTGTGTTTATTGTTTTCAATCCATGTAATTAATATTCACCATGATATTGAATGTGTTAGGAAATTTGGTGTTGCTTGCTTTGAAAGAGTAAGATAATTTTCCTATATTCCAGATCTTATTATACCATAGGACGGATTGCACTGGTTGTATTGGCACTCCTTGATGTATTGGCATTTTACCTATAGCTGGATCATCAGCCCTACGTACGGCGAGATGGTCCGAATGAAATTCGTGTACTGTAACATGCGAAAAAAAAATATTTCCTGTCCTGTGTATCACACGGAATGTATCAACGTAAGGGTGAACTTTATAATGCAGTGGTAGAAGATGTCCAAAACGATCGCGTGCATGAGGTTGTTGTGTACAGTATGATATATATCTTCTTCTTCTTTCATGGTCTAACGACCTCTTAAAGGTCATGCCTGCCATTTCTGGCTTACTAGACTAATTGATACCGCATAGTTGGTTAGTCAATCCTCACTATGGGGGAACGGCCCAGATGAGACTTGAACCCCGGTCCTGCCGTGTGAAGACCGGCGCGGCTGTCGCATCACCACCGGGCCGCCCCTTATGATATAAATATATAGTATGATATATTATCGTAACCTACCTCCCGCTCGTTTCCTATGCATGAGAAAAGGTCTCCCGCAAACATACGGTGCAATTCATTACAAATTTACTAACGTACCCCACAGAGATTCGATCATGATTGCGCGGTTAGCCCTAACACAGGGACAAAACCGTACGTTACCGCCGTATTTCAGGTGGCATTCGTCATCGATCAATATTATCACATGCAACAGCAACCGATAGTGTTGTTAGGATGTATGTAAACCGTATCGACGCTAGCACGGTTTGTTATGACCATACGCTTACATCGTTACTTTCCGTCCAGTCCATTTAAATCGTTCGTGCGGTGAGCATCGACGGTGCCAGCAAAACGAGTGGAAATATTGTCTACCCCACCAGCTCCCTAAAGCTAAAGTTAGGAGAAGCTAAAGTGCATACACAGTGCTTAGCGATTGAACAAGTGGAGGAAGCAAAACGATCGTGTGTGGGTGTGTGTTTATGTAAAAGGGTGTGTGTGTGTGCGTGTTGCATGTGAATTACATTACAAAAACCCAAAAAAAAAACACGTGTCTATCGTAATTATTCTACGTCGCGTTTGGTAAAGTCACCGTCGCTGGGTAAAAGTGTGAAAAGAATTATTCTGTTACGGGTGAGTTAGTCTCCGCTGTGCCGTTTTGCTGCAGTCGGCCAGTTAAATACACTCCAACGTGTGTACCTTATCAGCGTTAACAGCTCCGCACAAGGGAAGTGTGTTGAAAAGTTGGTAGATATAGTAAATGGCGGCTGAAAGGGTGATTTATCTACTCGTGGTGTAAAAAGAATTTATACTAAGCTTTTGCCCTAAAGCTAGTATAAGCATTTGAATGTGTTGCACCAGTAACAGGAAGTCGGGACAGCTCCGTGTTATTCTAATCCAACCAGTACATGCATTGGTTGGCGGGCCGGCCACGTTGATAATTTTTGCGTTCTGAAATTATGATTCATTTTGCATTACACACTACTCTGTCGCACTCAGGGCGCTACGTAACGTATAACATTCGAAAAGCTTTCCACACAAACTACTACGCTGCGCATGCAAGCAACAGTAAAGTACACAAAAAACAGTATGAACACACACAGGAGCAGCCTTATTCACGAAGTAGGCATCCGTCTTTTGGAAAACGAGATCAATTTACAGGTTGTTACGAAATAAGAAGAAAACCCCGTGCCTCAGAAGCCAACGCCAAAGCTACGTAGCTCAGCACTATGATCGGCATTTGGTCCGTTACCGAGCACCCCCAAAAACATCACTGAATGCGCGGATGCAAAAAAAAATCCATGAATTTATCATGCTAGTGGAGCAGTAGTAGTGGTCGTGATGGTAGCGGCGATTATTATGTCCAAAGATGTAACCCCTTCTTTTGGATCGATTTTTAGCCCTGAAAATCGTTGGCGTTTCATGCGTCGCAGCGGTGGCAAGCATGCTAGAAAGTTGCCCCAAACGAAACATTCGATCCGGCAGAAACAAAACAACTTTTTTGCACACCTCTACTTCTGGAAGGAAGGATTGACACTGCGACACCGTTGATGAACTGGTGCGTGCCAGCTAGTGAGCTTAGCGATCAAATGAGCTTAGCGTCTACGTGAGCGGAGGTTCTGCGAGTTCTTTTAAATTCGTGAGCTCATGACCACGACTTTCCTTTACAAACCATCTTTGTCTTTGAATCTTTGTCCAATCCATCATTGAGGCTGGTCTCAATCGGATTTTGGCACCGGCTTTGAATTGCCTAAAACAGCGTGTCAAGTGCATTGGCGTCCTCCGCCAGCATAGTCCGGACTGCTTTTTTTTTTTTTGGTA